>PVJL010001646.1:0-245521 GCA_004026885.1 Lyroderma lyra
CCGTTCCTGGCCCCGCCCCTGCTCACCGCATGGTGTAGAGCAGCGTGCCGTCGTCCTCCAGCCGCAGCAGCTTGTTGGGCGTGGTCATGTTGTGCGCGATGGACTTCTTGCCGTTGTGGAAGAACGTGTCCGGGGTCCAGATTTTGCTGGCGAGGAGGTTGTTGAGCGGCAGGCGCTGCATGGGCCCTTTAAAGCGAAGCCGCTCGTCCTTCCAGCTTTGCCGGAAAAATACGTCAATGGTGTACTCCTGGGGCACAGGGAGGCAGCCGGGTGAGGGCGCAGCCGGGTGGCCCGTGGCCCCCGCCCCTCACTGACGAATCTGGATGGGACCTACCATTTCCGTGTCGGACACGGGGCCGAAGCTGGTGACGTAGATGTCCGTCCTCACCTGCGTGATTCGCTCTGAAACACAGACAGGTTCGTGCGTGGGCACGGAGCCACCCCGAGCCACCATCCCAGCGTCCTTACGTCCTAGCCAATCTCACGTTGGGCAACCGGACACTGTGCCAGTGACATGCGGGGGTCTTGATGGGCAGCCAGGGAAGTCTGGCTGCTCCAAACTGAACGCAAAGCAAGGCGCGCATCCTGTTAAGAAAGCGCCCCCAGGGGGTCGTGCCCAGAGCCCTGCGACCTCGCCTGGCTCTCATGCACACCCAGTCTCCGGTTCCTCCTCGGGATGCCTGCGACAGTGCCCCCGGCGTGACAAAGCGGAGCCCTGTTCTCTGATACACCTCGGGACAGACGAAGACGTCTCCGGTATGTCGCGCGTCTCTGAAGCCACTGGCCACACGGACGCCTCTGCGCACGCGCGCGGGTTGTAAGAAGCGCACATCTTTGCAGGTCAAGGGGTTAAGCTTAGGCAAGTGCGAAGTTGAAAAACAAACAGTATTTTTTTTGCTCACGTAGAATTTTATTTAATTTGAGTGTCAAGGGGTAAAAAGAGTCAGAGAAAGAGAAGACATTAGAGCATTCTGGGATGAGTTTGCGGGCGGGACTACAGCCGGGGGTCTTTGGGGGAGGATGGGTGAGAAAAATGCGTCCGCGGCGTGGCCTGCAGGAGGGATTGCCAAGAGAGTGTCACCCGTATGGCCTTGTGAGTTGTTAGACATTCCTAGCGTGGGAGACTACTATTTCAGTAATAATTCTTGAAAATATACAAAGCCACCAAAGCAGCTAGTAAGACTGGGGGAGGCTGACCAGACGTCCCGTTCGAAACGGGACAGGACTGTTGTTTTCTGTCCCATTTCAAATGGGACGTCTGGTCGGCCTATACTGGGGGCAAATGTGTGTGTTTCCTGAGCACGACTGCAGCTCCCCAAGGTCTCGAGCGGGACCCACATCCGGGATATAGGAGCGCCCACCATACATAACCCCCAGCGGCTGGATGGGAGTCATCCCCGAGCCAGCGCCGCCCTCCGGCGCCCCTGCCCTTGGCGGTGCGGGAACCCCGTGCGCACGGTGTGTATTGTGGGTGCAGAGGTGCTTGTGTGACCCTGTGCGTTTTCAGCGCCCGTCTCCCTCTGAAGTGAGCCCCGGTGGGTGGCCCTTGGCCTTCAAGGCTCCACCCCATAGGACAGTAACACGGCCTGGGTGAACCCGAGGGGACTGCCCGTTGGTCGCTCAGGGAGCTCTACCTGCTTTGATCCTCGCGCGTCTGTGCCCAGGGACGAGGCGGGGGAGGGGATGTGGGGGGATGGGGGGTATAACTCGGAGGGCACGCGTTTTGTGCATCTCCCCATGAAAACAGTGAACTAAACGTTGTCCTCTGACGATGTAGTGAGTTGCTGGAGGGTCTCTTAACTTACCTAATGGTGCAAGTTCATTGCACCTCGTGTCAATCAGCCAGAGCCAAGGGGGCACCACATGGGCCTGGAAATGGCACCCGCTTCTCAGCACAAAACGACGGGGTGCCACTTGTACCCCGAGAGCACAGTTGGCTATCCACTTATTTTTATCAACTTCCATAGGCTTTAAGTATTAATAAATACTGTGACTGTGGCCCTAGTGATACATTAAATGTAATAAAGAAAGATAATAACAATTGCACTGAGCAGTGGATTTCTGGGAAGGACTTGCACAGATAGGAGACTGTGAAGTTGATTATACATTATTTCTTAGCACACGGTGATCTGAGCTCTAAGAACCCCTGAGAACTGGGTCCTCCTGGAGTGAACTAGCATGGACGTCAGGATTATCTGGGGAAAAGGGAGTTCGTGGGGACCGTGTCCCCCCCAGCTTCTGGCACCTCGAAAGGGACAGTAAAGGATGCAGGGGCCTTGACCACATCATTAGCTTCAGGTCCTGGAAGAGCGGCTCGTAAGGGCTGTCTGGGTCCTGGCAGACACGAGCTTGGAACTGAGTTTCCGGCTTCTCCAGGGCCCCAGACGAGCAGGACACACTCACCCCCCAGCCCCGGCCTCAGCCTGTTGTCATAGCCGTCCAACAGCCCGTCCAAGATCCTGGTAAAGATCGTGATGTTGTCGTTGGTTTCATCTTTCACCGATCCGGTTGGCATTTGTGAAAAGCTGTGTAGCAGAGAAACAAAAAAGTTTAAACTCGCATTAGTTACCCCTTACAAATTCTTCTCACGACATAGAAGCCAGGGGTCGATATGGTGACGTGTCCTGGAGGAAGGGTGAGAACGACCTCCTCGATCTTTCTATGTCTTCCATTTCTCTATGTTCTCTATCTAGGGTGGCTCCCAGGAGGTGGGATGCATACCCCCAGGGGTACATGCTGGACTGTTTAGGGCACATGAAAAAAATCAGTCATGGCGATCAAACAAGTAAAATAACAAAAGGAAAACATTAATTATGGAACAATCAATGCTAAGTGTGAATCAGCATTCATGGAGACACTCCGAAATGAGATCACAGTAGGGAATGATGATGGGTGAGGGCGTGGCTATGAACCCTCCCCCCAAACTGGTCTACCAATCATTATGGAGTTTCAGAACGTCTAGAACTTCCCCAAACATATATTAATGAACACAGCCATAGCCAGACTGTTTGATCAGGTTAGTTATTGACTGAGTTAAAGTAAGTGTGTTGTCTTTAATTATGATTCTTTTCAACTAGTTTTTTATTTAATGTTTAAATATTATACTTGATCATCCCTATCAATATTTATTGTAAAATATTGTATTGTAATATATTGTAAAATTAAATCTGTGGTTTGTACTTCGAGTGTAGTCATTTTCATTCCTAATTTATGACCTCGTTTCCACTATTTTACATTAAGACGGACACTGAACAGAAGTGTCAGTATGTAAAAACAGCTGTCTTAAAAACAAGGGGTACAATTTATAGGAATGGATTTAAAAGGGGTGCACACAAGGACACAGGTGGGGAACCACTGCTGTAGAGTACCGGTTTGCAGATGTAGACCTTCGTGCTTGAGTACTCAGAGAGGGTGCTGACTCTGGGCTGGTCGTCCCTCAACCTAACACGGTGCCCCAATCCATCCCGCCACCCCAATTCTGAGAAACCATGTGTGTCAACACTGTAGCCATTTTTAAAACCAATTAGCCACTGCACAAGGGTCGAGCAGAGCCTAACCCATTCAGAGGGAATTTCAGAAGTTTGGTGGCAACGTAGAAAAATCGCCACGGGTGACAGGGTGTGGAGGGGACCTAAAAAACTTCACACAAAGGGTCCAGTAAGGTCAGTGTGCATGAAGGTCCCTGCCACTCTCATGGGGAGCGTGTGTGCCATGAGCCCCACGCCAGGACTAGAGTACACGGTGACAGGAACGCTGGAGTTGGTGACAGCTGTCCACAGGCTTCTGCTCCCAGCAGCAGTGCTAGTTGCTGGCACCTTTGGCTCCAGCCAAAGCACACGACCCAGGGGCTGTGATGGTAAAGCCCTCTTCCACATAGAGACAAGATCAGTCTTGGCTTGTCCAATCCGTCTGGCCGTCCAGGCCCCACACGCTTAGGGAGCTGGGCAGATGGAAATGAGACACTGCTCTGAGCAGATATGCACACACCCAGGAGGTTATTTGGAGAGAAAGAAGGTCACCGTCTAGGAGACGGTGACACATGAAGGAGCACGGATTCCCCCCTGCAGACCCCTCAGCTGCTCTCAGGTGTGCAAACAGCAGAATGTTTGCTAACATCAGGAACTTGACCTTGACCCTGCACTTGGCTTTGAGGGAAACTTACTGCAATTGAGAGTGGGTCCCATGGGCCGTCCCTGAAGGGCTGGTTAGGGGCCCCCAGCTCTAATTCTAGCACTTTCTCTTCTGTTAATGGGCTGAGGGCTGAGACCCAGCAGCAGGGCGGATGCTGGGGGCAGAATGCCCCCCATCGCCTGCCCCACCCAACTCTGAAAAATGGGTCCCTTTCACTGATTGCTTCTAAACAGATCTCCCCTGGCCTAAAGCCACTTACTTGTGTACGAGAGCGTATGAACGTCTCTTGACGTCATTTCCACATCATCCTTAAAGCATACAGGTAACTCTAAGAAGCAAGAACTCCGTCCTGTTAGTATGGAGCCCGCAGACACGGTTTCTTTACCCTGTGGCTGTGTATTGAGACAGCTTGAATTCCCTTTCCTCTGACACCCCTTGTAGGACGAGGGGGTGCTTGGCCTCACAGACCTCGTATCAGGGCCCCCCGGGTTTGTAAAAGAAACAGTGACATGTCGTTGTCGCCCAGGTAGGGAAGTATCAGTCAAACGAAGTACGGCCTCACTCTCACTTATTTCTTAGTTTGGTTATTCAACGCCAGGTGATGGCCAAGGGTCCAATTTTGGGGGTGCCCTTGCTGGCTCTGTAACTCAGCATAGAGGCGACAGCAAACACACTAGTAGATACAGCGTGTCACTCAGACGTGGAACTAAAAAAGCGAACTTGTAGAAACACAGCAGAAGGGTGGTTAGCGGGGGACTTGGGCTGCGAGTTGGGGAGACGTCAGTCAGAGGTGTAAACTTGCAACTGGAAGATGAGAAAGTTCTGGGGATCTCCTGTCCAGCCTGGTGAATCTGTCCCCAACACAGTACGACACACCTCAACATTGCTAAGAGAGTAGATCCTTAAAGGTTTCTCCACAGAAAAAGAAATGGCAACAAAGTGATGCGATGCAGGTGTCAGCTAACAGCGCAGAGGTAATCGCATTGCGATGTGTTAGATACCTTCTACGTACACAATATACATCAATTCTACCTCAATACATGTTTTAAGTTAGAACACTGCTACGATTCAGAAAAAAGAAAAGAAAAACATCTATCTTAATGTTTCAAATACGTTTCTCTAAGCTATTCCATTATTTCTTGCAAAAATGTGCTTAAATGACACAGGATATGAATGGCCCTGACTGTCACAGGTGAAGACTTGCCTACGGTAGTGGCCATCGGAGGTGACCAGGACACTGCAGTCACAGGGACTGTCTCCCCGTGGTCATCAGGAGTGTAGCTCCAGTAGTGTCTGAGAGACACCAGGCCATATGGCTCTGAAGTGACTTCACACACACATGGATGGTTGCCCATGGCTACGGGACAAGAGGCCATGCCCAAGAACCCAAACCCACCTTCTACCTCTTGGTCAAAATTAAAAACAAAAAACAAAGCGTCCCAATATGTCTCCACCCACTTACACGTGATTACACTTTTCTTGGAGGAGTTTCGGGGTCTGCCCTCTGGCATAACTACGTCTCGTATTTATCTGCGGGACTTTGGATGACAGAGGTGAGGGCTGGTGGTTTGCAGTGATTTCTCCTCTGTGTTTACAGAAGAGAGGACCTAGGAGGTAGGAGCGCGATTCGAAAAATGTTCCCAGACATGTCTCTCAGGGTGGGAGCAGAGGTTTCTCTCCTGAACACGAGGGAGCCCTCCTGAGTGCCTCGATCACCCTCAAAAGCGATTGAGCCTCAGGACACGGTTTGTGGGGAGCACCATTTTCATGGCCGTGGAGAGGAAGACCCCTCCCCTGTCATAGGTGTGCCATGGACAGAGAGCCTCTATCCAGGTGCATCACCTTTAAGGTAGAGGGTTAACTTCAGCTCGCTTTGCTCCATTCTGGTCTGTGGAAAGCTCATGAAAAATGAAAATAACACAAAAATACCAGGCTCGGCCCTCAGGAAGCCATACCACAGTCATCTAGGAATGTGGGGTGCCCTCACCCCTCTGAACACGCTCTCCATTTAGGTTCTGAAGCCAGGCTCCAGCTCACTGATGTTCTGATTTAGCCTTCCTTCTTTTATAAACAGTATTGAGTACAAAACCAAGGAGCTTTGCTGACTTCAGGTCAACCGTGAATGCACGACGCCAATGCTTCAAGGACAAGCTGAAGGCTCAGCTCTTTGGGGGAGCAGACTCTTGGAAGCTGAGACTCGATCCATTATCATCGACAACAGCCCTGAACGTACCAGACACACACTTGCAGATTTGATGACTTACGTTTTAGAATGCATCAGGATGAACTAAGCAGGTTGTTTCCAAATAGGAACCGTGCCTTTCTATTTCGTGCACGTTGTCGACAAAAAAGCCTGTCACCTGTAGTCCATGTGACCAGTTCCAACTTTTTCAGGTTACAGTCACCCCCACTCATCCAGAGTCTCACTAGCTGTAGTTTCTGTTACCCAAGGTCAACCTCGGTCCGAAAAATAATTGAATGGAAAATTCCAGAAATAAGCAAGTCTTAAATGGCACGCTGCTCTGAGGAGCGTGTTGAAATCATGTCCTCCCACTGGGGACATGAGTCTTCCCTTTGTCCGGCGTCTCCACACCACGCACACTTGGTCGCTTTGCAGACATCTTGCTTGTTAGACCCGGCTGTCACAGTGTCATAGTGCTTGTGTTCGAGTCACTCTGCTTTTACTTAATAATGGCCCCAAAGCACCAGCGTAGTGATACTGGCATTTGGGATACACCACTGAGAAGCTGTGGAGCGCTTCTTTTCAGTGAAAAAGCAAAACTTCTCAACTTAATAAGAGAGAAAAAATCACATATGCTGAGGTGGCTGGGGTCTGTGTCTATCTGTGAAATTGTGAAGAAGGAACTAGAAATGCGTGCTGGTGTTGCCATCCCACCTCAAACTGCAAAACTTCCGACCACATGGCGTGGCAAGTGCTTGGCGAAGAGGGAGGAAAATGAACAGAAAGCGAATTTTCACTGACAGCAATGCGTTGGCCCCAAAGCATGAAGACTTCAGCAAGGGACTCCCTGAAATGAGTGACACCAAGCCCTTTACTGCCAGTAAGGGGTGGTCACACAGACTCAGGGACAGGTTTGGGCTGAGGAATATAAAAATGACTGGAGAGGCTGCATCTACTGACGAAGAAGTCGCCGTCGTGATTTTGGCCGAGCTGACAACACTGATTGGGGTTCGGTACTATCCGTGGATTCAGGTATCCACTGGGGGTCCTGGAGCGTGTCCCCCACAGATAAGGAGGGACTGCTATATTGATTTTCTAGAAAAGGGTTCAAAAAGGAAATGCAGAAGCCAATCATCCTTGTACACAGGTCCCCCCTTGATTCCGTATTTCCTTACACAAGTATCGGTCCGTCCACAGGACACGAGGACTTGATCTCTAAACTTGAACTCTTTCCGAGGACTTTAGTCTGGAAACTAAGGAAAGGAGGTCACTGAGGAAG
Source organism: Lyroderma lyra (assembly GCA_004026885.1). Taxonomy (NCBI): domain Eukaryota; kingdom Metazoa; phylum Chordata; class Mammalia; order Chiroptera; family Megadermatidae; genus Lyroderma; species Lyroderma lyra. The sequence goes on from PVJL010001646.1 coordinate 7,593, forward strand.
GAAAAGTGGTGGTTGTGACATGGGCAGGGACATGGGCGGGGCGCCGTAGGACAGCGGCAATGCTCGGCGGGGTGGGAGGGTGTCTTAAAAAGCTTGTCTTCCTGGGTGACTCGGAGACGTCTGATGTGGTGGAATGGGGAGCAGGGAGCCCACGGCATTTGGCCCACCAGTGGGTTTGTCTCACCAGCGTAGTGTTTAAGAAAAACAAACACGAATGTCCTCAGAAAGCATAAACTCTTGCAGTCACCCAGATCGCCCACCTCTCCCTGCTGTCTTACGTCTGGGACTCCTGCGTTAGCCTCTTTCTGGTTTCTAGACCCTTGAGCCTTGGCTTTCACTGATCCAGGAGGAACGGGCACTGGCATGTAGGGTCCCCAGTGGTCCTCACGTGCAGCCATCGTGGACGGTGACTGTTCTAGCTTGGTCTGAGTTGGAAACAGAGCCAACTGACAGAGTGACCCTGAATGACCTCAGAGCTTGTCCCCTTTATTCCATCTTCAGAGGCCACGTGATTGGGCTCAGGACCTATTTCAATAGCTCAGCTGATGGATGTAGTTAGTACTGGGGACATGAAGATGGCAAAGATGGCATCCCCAACCTCAAGGACACGACTGTGTTCTAAAAGACTTGTCGTGTCCACAGGTGACTTCAAAAGAACATGGCAGATGTAAGAAGAATGTGACATGCAAGACCCTCCAGGCACCCCAAGGAGAGCGCCATCTCTGACTAGGGTCAGGGGAGATGAGACCGACCGGAGATTTCACACATAGAGACGGAGTCCCCAGGTGAAGGAGGGGGGACGAAGCGTGTTGAAAGCGGTGGCCCCAAAGAGGAGGACAAGACGTTTGCAGAGGGCACGTGAGACCTCTCATGAGAAGAGTGACCTTTGCCACTGGCGACAGGGCACACGTTAAAGGACAAAAGACTTTGCATTCCATGTCACACTCCTGGGATCTGGGTGAAGATGCTGGGGGGCCCCAGAGCATTCAGGGAGGGGCCCCTGAATTTTCCTTCCTTGCAGCGCTTAGGCACCTTGTGGATGCCGGACTTGGCAAAGGCAAGACTGGAGGAGAGAAGATACTCAGCAAGGACAGTGGCGATGAGAGCAGGACAGGTGGGTCATGAGCAGGATTTCTGAGTGGGAGGAAGGAGTCTGAACACAGCAGGACAGGGGATCCTGGGGAGCTGCCTCTCAAATCAGCCAGTTTCCACCCAGAACGAACCCTACAGGAGGGTCCACATGTCACTTTGAAAGGGGAGGGAGCAGCGAGCTGTACTATTAGTCCAATCTAAAAATATCTTCCTGTTTGAGGAAATATAAAGGATTTTATTCCAAGATACCTTTCTTCATTGGTAATATAATCCATAACAACAACAACAACAATAATAATAATAATATGCTGTAGATCCTGTCTAATACATGTGCTTCTTTTTCCCAAGTGGTACCGACGATGTCTCCTGATTACAGTATTTTAGAGGGTGCAAATCCGACAGCCATGCCAGGCTTCCTGGGGAGCAGCAGGCTGTTAGGCACCGTCCTGCGAAGGGTGCTCTCGGAGACCATTAGTGGTGCGTTCCTGACGTCATCTCTGCGGGTGTCGTGGCCATTTTTGAGGTGCACGGAATGGAGTCGATAAGAGCCTCCGCAGTCCCATTTGAATGGGACCTGACATTGGGAATGGAACTAGATCAGTGTTAAGTGGCAGCTTCTCTGGGCGACTTAAGTTGCATTTCTTTCTGCATTCTTGTCCCAGGATTCAATTACTTCTGAGAAATGGAGCTTCAGTTTACTCGTTGGTTCCTTTCAGCTCATTAGGTAGGCACCCCTAAGTGGAACCGTTTGCCGGATCCCTCAAATTTCCATTACACACCACTTTAGCTAACCACATTAAAATTTAAAAAAAAAGGGGAGGGGAGGGATGTAAATGAAACAAAAAACAACATGGTGGACAATGAAGGTCAATTCCAGCTTTCTAGCAGAGAGCTGTCCCCTCTTCTGGTGGACTTGAATGTATGTCCTGTGTGGCTAAAATTGTAGCCATGACACATTGTGCCAAATGCTTAGATAGCTTCCGGTGCCATGGGCCTCACATCAAAGGTATCCCCAGTCCTTCCCCAATGGTGCTCAAGTCTACCCCTCTCCTCGCCCTTTACGTAGACTCTAATCTTGCCCCCCGAATCCTACCATCTACATGGCAAAACCCAGGTCTCCCCTACAAGCCCCACCCCCTCATCCAGCCCCACCCATTCCCCTAGACTGGCCCCATCCCTCCCCCAGCCACACCGGGTGCCCCAGGTGTGAGACTGCACAGCACAGGTACCATCTGGTGGTTGTCACCCATGGCACCCCCTCCCCCCAGTCATTCCCACCAGCAATGACATCTACTGTAGCACACAAACGCCTTTTCGTCAGCCCGCACTCCTTTCAGTGAGGGTCCCTCCTTTGCCTCTCTTCTCATCAAAAACCATTCAAGAGCTGTATGCACTGGGAATGGCTGCTGTCCCCCTTGTCTTGTACCCTCCCCAGTTGGACTTTCCCTGCCTGTACCCCAGTCACCCCTCTCTTCCAGAGGCAGGGAAGCAATCCACATTGCCAAGTCCCACCATCGAGCCTTCGTCTTAGTTGACGAAAGAGCAGCATGTCCCTAGTTGACCACGTCTCCCTTCTGACAACAGCTTGTCCACGTGGCCTCTGGACGCTACGCTCTCTGTCCCTCTGTTCGTCTGGCTTATCCCCACCCCCACCCCCTCACCTTCCTGACTTAAAACACTGCAACAGCCCAGGAGCCTCTTTTCGATCCACACTCAGTCCCTAATGGATCTCATCCAGTCCAGCAGCTTTCAATATCTGCCATGCACGACGAGTCTTGAGTTCATTTTCCCAGTCTCCTTGTGACTTCTGGACCTAGAAGTCAACGGTCCATGGGGCCTTTCCATAGGTTATCTTAGCACAGGGGTGTCCAACCTTCTGGCTTCCCTGGGCCACATTGGAAGAATTGTCTTGGGCCACACGTACAGTACACTCACACTAATGCTAGCTGATGAGCTAATAAAAAAAGGGGGTAGCAAAAACATCTTACCATGCTTTAAGAAAGTGGATGGATTTGTGTTGGGCCACATTCCAAGCTGTCCTGGGCCACAGGCGGCCCTCTAGCCATGGGTAGGACACGCTTGGCTTACGGGTTTCTCACAGGGCTTGCCGTGTCCATCACTGCCCTCGTGGTTGTCCCTAAACCTCTTCTCCTGTCTTCTGCAGCTCGAAAATAAGCAACTGAACCCATCAGGCTTTCAGGTGAAAAACCTGGGGCAGGGGTCATCTAGACTCTTCTCTCTTTCACGCCCACAGGAACCCAGCAACAGAGCCCGCCGGCAAATACAGTCTCTCCCCTGGGTCACTGCCTTTGTCCCTTTTTCTTATACTACCCCTCTCCCCCACACCCTAGATTTTTCTCTCATTCTCCACTCAGCATCCAGAATGAGCTTTAAAGTTTAAGTCATATTACTGTCATGCCTTGGTTGGGTCACTTCCACTTAAAACTACTTCGCGGTCCTCTTTGACCTACGAAATAACAGTAAGCCACTCTCCCTGTTACCACCTTCAAGGTCCAAATCTGCCCCCTGCCCCCTCTGCACTGCCCCTCTGATCATGTCCCCCCCTTCCTCTGCTGGCCTCCTTGTTGTCCCCAATATGCCAAGCGTGCCCGCACACTGCTCTTGTCACCCATGCAGCTGTCACAAGCAGCACTCGCTGTGCATGCCCTCAGGTCCTCACATCCTCCGACACCTGCTGGAGCCTCTATCTCCATCACCCTCACTGCCCCCTACTCTGCATTATTCTTCACAGCTGCTGTCGTGAGCCAACGGAGACGTGACATTAGTGTACCCCAGAACGCCCTCCTTGAAGGCAGGTTCTTCTCTCTCACCTCGAATCTCAACACTAGAATGGTGCCTGGCACATAGTAAGGACTCAAACATTGGTGTGACAGCAATGTCCCCCAGGGTGCCTTAATCCCCAGAGCCCATGACAGTGCTACATGACATGGCAGGGGCTGTGATTCAGGTTAGGGACTGCGCCATGCTCAGGCCAAGCCGTGCTCACCATCAGGTCTAGTAAACCTTGGTGGTGTCACAGTCACAATGCCCAGAGGGACAGCTAGCTTGTACTTAGGAAACCTCTGGCCTGGGTCTTGTTTCAGCATTTAGCATCCACTCAGCAATTTGTCCCTCACATCAGTTCTGTGACATAGCATCTGTTATTAAGTCCACTTTGAGACTGGGAAATTGAATGGCAGGCAGGTTAAATAATTCTTCCAATGCCACATGGCGAGTGTGTTGCAAGAGGTCAGGGCAGCTTGGTTGTCCTCTCTCAACACGACACCCAACACTAGCCCTAACTACTTGCTAGGGCTCCTGAAACACAAACCAAATCGACTGCAGTGCGATGGTCCAGGGGTTTTGGTTATTGTTGTTGTTAAAACTGAAAATAAAATGGTCCCGGGTCTTGTTAGTTTTTAGGTTTGCCTTTTTGGTCTTGAAATACATTGTTAAATGAATACAAATGAAATAGACTTTGCAACGAATGGCTAAAGGCTATTTTGTAGCAGACCATACTTTTTCTATCCTGGGACCCTTTCTCTGTGACATTGTCTGGCCTAGTACACATTGTGTGTTTGACTTTATTCAGTGTCCTAATCTAACTCAAATCACACCAATGTTTAGAGTTATTTTTAAATTTTTTTTAATATTTGAGTTAGATGAGGTTTCTCCTCATTTTTTTCCTCTTCATTGCACCTGAACTATTAGGATTAGAGAAGGTCCCACAGGGGAGAGAGCCAGCCCTGGGCTTGATTCTGCCACTTCCCAAGGACCAAACTTGGGCACACTTCTCCAGGCTCTAAGTCTGAACTCTCTTCCCCTGCAAAGGGGAGGCTCTGCGCAAAGGGAACCGTACGTTTTTGGAACATGAGTGATGGAAATGAAGGAGGTCCCCCTGTCTATGGACATTGATCATTATTGCTGCTACCTCCCACCTAAGTTCTAGGGTAAGATTCCTTTGACTTTCGATGCTAATAACTTTCTTCTGAAATTTCACACCAATTACAATGTGCCCGTTACGTAACTGCACCTTTGTGGAAATCCGAAAGAAAGCCAATATTCTCTCTCTCCCCCTGAACTGAGCCAATGACTCATCTTGGAGCTGATTGCCAGACGTGTCGGCTGGGTTGGTGCTGGCCGACTGTCCCAAGCCTTGCTTAGCGCACTGCCCACTGGCATGATGAGCACGCTAAACGTTTGCTTTATAAAGCACGCAATTTGGTCGTGTTTTCTTTGAGGGCCTTTTACAAAAAAACGCTGGGCATGACTGTATAGCGAGCAGAATCCTTACTCACCTAACATTTTTGCTCAAGGCAGGAACTACCTTTCTGATCCCTGGCCATCTCAGTCACCCCACTTTGATGTCCCACTGCCTGCGTGTGCCCTAACTGCTTTGGTGTCACTGCTGTATGTTTTTGCAATCCTCACCATGGCCATTTGTCCTGGGCCTCGTGAATTTGCCCCCACAGTGCAGAAAGAACCTGTCATAAAAAGATGTTGGGTGTGCTGGAATGTCCCTTCTGCTCCAGTGACAAGAACAGGGCTGTCCTTGAGACCGGGTATGAAAGAGCTTCCTTCGTGAGACCACGGGTCTTGGTTAGCACACGCGTGGAGACAGATAAAGAATAGTCTCACCCCTTCAGGCTCCTAGGTTACTTATACAAGAATCTCCCTTTCATTCCTGATGACCAAATGTTGTCTCCCAGTGTCTGTTTGAATAGTAGCTCCCATGTAATTAAGTCCTAATGCATTTTTTTTCCCAGTAAATAAACCTCTAAAAAATACAGGGTCCGGCAGAAATAACGCCCAGACTTGAGTTATGATTTTATTACAAAATCATAACCATAGATGCTTATGATTTTGTAATAATGCCCCTTTTTTATGAGCTGGTAATCTATACCAAATATTGTATTAAAAAATAATAAGCATGTATGGTTATGATTTTGTCGTAAAATTATAAGTTTTGTTCGGGCGTTACTTCTGCCAGACCTTGTATGTTTAATACAATTCAATGAATGAAATCAGATTTTACTTTATTATTGAGTTGATAATCCTCAAACTTATCTTATAGTTATCACTGGCCAACTGAGTCTGATAAAGTATGCTTTTTTCAAATGATGATAATTAATTCCCTTTTTAAATTTAGTATTCTGTATTTTGACATTCCATTGATTCATATATTGTTTCTGCGCTAGCTTTTCTATGCCGTGCAGTTTTGATTCCTGGCCTCGTTAAACTAATTGCAAAGCCTTAAAGAATACCATGTCTCTAAACATGACATCGCATAAGTCTGATTGTCAGATGACACCTCTGTTCTGTGAGACACTTTGACTCACGCTCTGTTACATAATTTAAAACTCAAGGAGGAATTAGAAAAGCCATCAAAAAAGAGCTGGTGGTGACTCTGACCAACGGGAATAGGAGCAGGGAGATGAAACAATACTTACATTTTCAGAGCAATTTCTCATTAATTATCTTATATAATCATCAAATGTAGGAGGGCTACTCGGAAAAAAAAAAGTCAGCCGTACATGCCTCTTATTTTTCATATTGCCTGACGGGGTACTTCCTGCACAGCCCTTGCATGTTACTCACCACGCTTATACCTTTTCCGATTGCCAAAGTTCTATTCTTTTCACGGACACTGTGTACAATAACTTTGTACATGCACAAAAGCATACCCTTGGCTCTGCTTTCCCACTGCCTGATTGGTTTTCTGTGACCCTCCTTCCCCTTCACCTGTCGTCTGGTTTCTTTTATGTATTTACAGGTGTCAGCATTTGTCTTGTCCCACAATGTTCAAATCAGGGTCCCCTTTTTACCTTCCTTTAGGATCTATGACATAAACTCTTTCTTGGGGGGAAATAGACTCACCCCAACTCTCCCCCACTCCTAATCTCAGAACAACAAAACTCCCTGCACCTTGGTGCACAGAGTGCCTTTCAGAATTACATCTCCTTTGTCTACAGAGTGAGCTGACTTAGGCACACCCAGCAAAGCACGTGCAGTCTGGGTGGAGCGGAGCCCAGCACTCGCTGGGCAGAACCACTATGAGGACTGCTGAGGGGGAAATCCAGCCTTATTAGCTCGGTGACCTTCCCCAGCTGGCTTCCCGTCACTCTCTCATTCTCCGACTAGAAGATGGGGCTAATCCTGCTTAGCTCACAAAGGTCCTCCTAGGACTTACCTAAAACAGAAAACTCAACAAGACACCATGCTCCATACAGCGAGAGCCATTGTTTTGCCAAGATCTTACATCAAGTCAGTGCTGTGAAACTTTCTCTGCAATGTAATAAAAGTCTTCTTAAGGATATGTAGGTAGTAAGAAAGGGAGAGGAGTCTTGTATGACAAGGGGAAGAAACAGGGGACCTTTGCTCTCGCATGTTAAGATGTCTTTTGTGGTGGTTGTAAGGCACCCCCGCTGGCTAGGTTTGTGAAACCTAGCTTCTGGCTTCGCTAGAGACTCCACTTCATCAAAAGAAACTGGACACACAGGGTCAGGACTTAAAAGTACTCAGAGAGCCCGATATAAAACTCCACTTACAGGAATAGCTTCTAACAGAAACGATCGCAAATACTTAAAGCAGTTGTAAACCAAAAATGTTCACAGCAGGAAAATTTCTAACAGCCCAATCAGAAACAATGTAAACGATCCCAAATTAGGGCAGTATTACAACTGATGATTAAGCATTCATGCTTTTTAATAATATTCATCCATTTTTTAAATCATAAATTTTAAAGCATTTGTAGTAACAAAGCATAAGGTGTGAAAAAAGCATGGTATCAACCTGAAAAACTATGATCCCAATTGCATAAAAACATGCACAGAAACAAGGGGAAGAAAACCCATCAAAATATGAAAGATAACTTTTTCGGGGGGCTGGGGTGGGTAGATTAAGGACAGTGTCCCTTTCTATATACTACCTGTGCCTCAGGTATTTCCTGCCATTAGAAGGTATTGTTTTAGGATGAACTACTGACCTTATATCTAAAAGATTCAAAATATCTTCAACAGTTACTCTCCAAGGTAATTGAAGGGCATTCTACCACTTTCTCAGTGTCAGCTTCTAGAAACAGTTATCTCTCTGCTTGGGAGATGACCTCAGAAAGCCTCCAAATTAAATAAGAACTAAAGTTCGGCTGCTCCTAATGGCTAAACTCCGTAGGCACAATGCTTCGTATTTCCGACTCATGTCCACCAGCGAATATGATAACTTCATGACACTAGAATATAAATTCACAATCACATATTTGACTGCGCCTCCCTGAACGCTTGTCAAGTATGTGCGGTACATCAGTAAACAAAACAACTTCCCGATGCATTAACTTGGAAATCTGAACATGGCTATGATTTCACTTAAAGGCACACTTTTGATTTCAAGGGACACCTGGGCCATGGCCGTGCCAAGGTGGGAACGTGGTGGTGCACAAGATTCAACAGCTGGGCGAGAGCTAGGAGAGAGCAACTTCCATCGGACGGATAGGGACCCGGAAGTGGCAGGGAGCTGTCCATTCAGGACCAGCAGCGGGTGCTCTGTCCCAAAGAGACATGCTGAGGGGCTGCAAGCATGAGGGTGGGTGTGCAGGCACTGCCTCCCTGAGGGTGCTGGGAGATGGACTTGCCCCTGTAGGATGCGACCCTACAGGGTCCCAGCGCCACCACGTAGCAGCCACGGCACCTGGGGATGGTCACAAGCCTTTCTCTCAGTTTCTTCCTCTGTGCAGACTTGGAAAGGTCAGAAGAGCAGAAAACGTCCAAAGGACAAATAGAGAATGTCACCAATTTGGCCGGGGTCCTGCTTACTGGCCTGAAAGCAAGGGTCCCTCCAAGCTGTTGTCCAGCCACCGTGCTCTTGAGTTTTACAGAAGGATTGCTTGGCAAACCTGTCCTGAAACTTCACTTCTAAATTATACTCCATCACCTTCAAGTGACAACCCTTTTGGTTTCGCCATGAGGACATTTATCTGCAATGCCAGCTATCAGTAGTTTGATGGGAAAAGAGAGAAAAGGGTACCAAAGGCCAAGGTGAAAGAGCTTGGAGGACTCGGGAATGCATGTCTCTCACAGCCTCAGACACATGTATGTGCTGGTCTCTGCATTGCATTCAGATGGCCAGAGTTCAAGGCCTGGGCTTAGGCCAGGGCCCCCGCGAGTTCTTGTCATTGCCACGTAGCGTGGGCTTGGCTTTAGAGGCGAGCAATCCTTTTGCATAATGGAACCCAGGAGGGCCACAATGATGAGCACTGCCTTGGCTAACAAACAATAAATGTCCTTTACCCACGTGACCCTTCCATCTCGTGTGAACCTGAGTAGGAGGAAACACAACTGACTCTCAAACGCTCTTCTGCTTCTGTTTCTGAAAACAAAAACCTGCCTCTTTCTCTGGCTCGCTGCAGGGACCCCACACTTGCAGCAGCCTTGCTCAGGAAGGATATTCCTTATTTCCAACCAACTGCAGGGCCCGGGATTGCCAAGGGGGCAAAGACGCCCCGCTCAGCAAAGTTTCTGAAAGGCACGTGGGCCCCGAACACCGTAAAATGACAGCATAGAGGATAACTTACCCAAAGTGACTGGCTAAGTTCATGGACACGCACAAGAGAAGGAGGTTTTTGATCATGATAAAGCTAGAGAACATTCCATCGTCCATTCCCGATAAGAATAAGAGTTGAAGCAGACAAATTTGGGAAAGAAATGTTCCTTTTTCCAACTTGATCTTCCAACTGAAAGGTACACAAAAGGGGTGTTTTAGTGCCACACATCCTGGGATCAAATCCTCCTGCTAACATGCACTGACGAAGAACTCTTACTGTTGTAAAGCACAGCTCCCCATCAGATGGTAGCTGTGTCCCCTGGGCAGTCGTGTGCTGGGCATAACTGTCCCTTTACCCAGAGTGCAAAATCATCCCTCTGGTTTCTTTTTTGCCCTGTCTCAAATACTCGGCTTTACTTTTTAGCATGTTCTCAAATGACTCATTAGTCCTGTTATGAGAATAAATACTTGCAGTGATCTGAGTAACTGCTTTGCATCTGTCAAATCCACAAGTGGAATTAATTTGTTTTACCTTTCTGAAATATCTGCCACGCGTTCAACGCCAGCAGGCTACTCCTTGTTCTGCAAGGTGCTGAGGGAAAGTATGGGGAAAGAGGGGAAAAGAGGCACATTTAAGAGACAAATCGACAGGATCACGACCATAGACCTGCTCGGGAGGGAGGCCTGCCACTTTCCCCGTGACCGAATAACTTCATAATCACTGCGGGGTCTGTGCTGGGCCCCAGCCCAGGCAGCACGGCCGCTGGGCTCTGCAACTCGGCTTCGCGAAGGGACCAGGTTCTCAATATGCGCATAAGGCGGCCGGACGCACGCCGCAGGAGCAGCGCGTGTTCGCAGCGAACGGTTCCCCCAGGGAGACCCCAGGCCAACTCCGACACTGGGAACCACACAACAGGTACTTCCAGCTCGGAAGCGAAGGCCCCAGGGTCCAGAAGGGCAGGGCGCCCTGTTGCCATGCGGTGGTCGCCTGGGCGCGTCCCAGGGCTTGTCGCCTGACCCGGGCTGGAGTCCGGGCGGCGAGCACGCGGCGCTGCATGCGGGGAAACCTGGGCGGCGCCTCCTGCTGCTCCCCAGCCCCGAACCCCCAAAGAAAGGCTGCGCTCCCACAGTCGCCGGACGGCCACGGGGGCTTGCGGGCGCCGTGGGGAAGCGGGGCGGCACTGCGGAGCTGCAGCCTCCCGCCACCCCGGCTCCCGCGACCCGCGGGGTCGGCCTCCCGCCCGGCCCGCAGCTCCCGCTCGCTGGCTGGCCCTCCGCCTCTCGCTCGGGCCTCGCACACCTCCCGGCTCCAGCCCGGGGTCCGAGCCGAGCGCCCCGCTGGGCAGCGCCCTCCTCCTTGGCGAGGAGCGCGCGGTGCAGCGGCGACTCCAAGTCCCCGCGGCCTCGAGCAGCCCCGCAGAGCCCGCGCCCACCCGGCAAGCAGCGCGGGGACCCCGCGCGCCTCAGGGCCCGGGGGCTGGCGGGGCCTTCCAGGTGGCCGACCTCTCCCCTCCGGTTCCAGGGACGGCGGCGGGTGTCCCCACGCCTCGATCCCAGCGGCGGGCCGGTGGGCGCTGCGCCCCCGAGCCCCGTCCGGCAGGGCTGCCCTGCCCTCCCGCGCGGTTTCTGCTCCCGCAGTCGCCGGGGGAAAGTTTGCGCTCCCGGGCGCCCGCAGCACCCCGCCAGCTCGCCAGGTCCCCTCCCGGGCCCCGCGACCCGCTGCTGGGGCGCCCCGAGGACAGGGGTGCGGGCGGAGCCCCGGCGCCCGCCCTCTCTCGCCCTCGCTCGCATCCTCTTCCCCTTCTGCCCCGGCCGGTGCGCCGGGGGCTTACCCTGCACGCCGGCCCCGGGAGGCGAGCCGTCGGCTACGGTGCATCCTCCTCCGCCGCCGCCCGCTATCGCCCGGCTGGCAGGCGCGGAAGGCCAGCGCGGCGTCACCGCCCCATGCTGCCAGCGCGAACTTCCCCGGCGCGCCCGGGCAGAGCGGATCGGCGCCCCGCGCTCCCGCGGCCGCCCTGCGGCTCCGCTCTGCGCCGCGCCCGGGCCGCGCGCTGCCCCGCTGCGGATCCCCCGGCGCCCCGCGCACTCGCGCGCTCGCCCTCACCTCTCCAGAGCGCCTCATGTCGTCTCCGCTGTGAGGGACGTCCCTCTGCAGAGGCGCTCCGGTAGAGGCCGCCAGACGCTCACCAAACGGCCCGCGGCCAGTGGGGCGGAGGGGGCGGGCTCAGGCCCCGGCGTGGCCTGGTTTGGGACAGGCCAGGTTTCTGCGGAAGTTTCTTGAGGGCTTTAGGACATAGTCGGACCTCCTGGAAGAACCACTGGTCCCTCCCACCCCCTATTAGAGCAGAGATGGAAAAGGGGGTGTCCGCAGGAGCAGCCCACGACTTTTCCTCTCCCAGGGTCAAACCAAGCGCCTCGCCAACGCGGCCTGCCCTTCCTCAGTCCCCAAAGCACGCCCCTAGGGCCGCATCTCCTATTCTCTTTAGAAAGAAACCAGCTCTCGAGGCCCTCTTTTACCTATATACTTCGTTGTGATGGGAGGGAAACCCGGAGGACAACTGGATTCGATTAGAATGAAACCCCCACCAATTTGCAGTATGCATTTGGGAGTTTTCTGAAGTATCAGCAAGGGGCCGTGGGGTCAGTAAACCTGAGGCTGCTTCTGGGTCCAGGACACGGGGGCGCTGCACTGCCTGGGATACTCACGCACACGCAGGGTTTGTTTTGGGGCCTGCGTCTCTGGCTAGGGGGTGCAGGCCCTGAGAGATGAGGGTGGCACTGATGACAACTGGAGGGGTAAATGGTCCCTTTCGAGCAGCACTAACAAGATCAATGCAAAAGTAGGCACAGGGGGAAAGATAGTCCGGATCTTACACTCTGAGTCCCCACCTTTTGTGACCCTGCATTGTTTAGTCATTTTTAGCAGAGTAGTTGTGATGTGAAAGGCCAGCCTCTAACTCCCCTCCAGAAAAGATCTTTAATCTTTCAGGGTGTGAAATCATTCCATTCCTCAGTTATATCTAACACGATGTATTACAAACCTCAGCTACCTGCTGCTGTTGCTGCACGCCCCCCCAAAATCTGAGATACTCTGAAAAATGAGAAATTGTCGATGTATTTCAGGAACGGGACATAAAATTGCATAAATGTTGCAAACACCCAGGGAATATTCCTCTGACTACGTTTAGTATTAAATAACTCTGATTCTAGTGGTTATATGATTGAGAAATGAAATACACATTCTAATGCATGAAATATACATTCTAGTGCATGAAATATAAGTTAGGTAAGGGGCTCTTTTGAAAGGCTGATTCTAAAATGGATAAATCAAACCTATGAAGTTATTCATTTTCTAATTTCCCAAAAGACATACCACTAAGATGACGTTCACTGACAGTCAAAATCATTTAATTAAAAATCATCAGATCAACTTAATACACTTCTATAATCAACCTAGTATGGTTTTTACCTATTGAGTGTTAAAATTCTTAGTGATACCAGCGAGAGCTGGTATTAAACAGGATTAAGCAGCATAAGGCAAATCAGAGTGCCGATAACAAGTGAATTTAAAACTTTACAGACTATCAAACAAAGTTATTCACTAATTTTTGCAAAAAAAAAAAAAAGGTAGATAAATCAGGGATTACTTTTGGATTAGTGAGAGTCACAGACATGAATTCTCCACAGTAATACCTCCTGCAGTTATTGTCGACAAATAATGAATGAAATACCATAACTGTAAGTGAACTTGTGTTCTTGTGATGGATTATTTCTAAAATGTCCATGTTGGGAGTAAATTTTACATCAGTTTAATTTCGGTGCATATTATTGAACATATGGAAACTGTCTTAAGTGACTCTAATCTTTAAAAGGGTATTTACGCACGTGGCTTAAGTTCTTACTACCTCCCTGTGATAAAGCTGTGATCTGGTGTCTCTTCTTAATATTTCTAAACATGTAACAGAACCCCCAAGTTGATGGGCCTGAGGGGCTAGTGAGACAGTAAGACATGTCATAACCTCACAGAAACCCACAATTTGGAAAATATTTATTGCCATTTTAATAACGTGTGTTTTAACGTAAAATTCAGTGTTTCCCCTGAGAAATAACGGTCTGTCGGCTGAATTCCCATTGGTGCTATTAGCATTTCCCCCTTTTATTGACAGCAAAGTAGCTGTACTTCTGGGAAGCGGTAGAGGGCGCCCCCGTTCCACATAACCTCCGTGTTGGCGGCGTCTCGGGAATTTTGTTTCCAAGGTGAGGGCCTAAAATAGCTGAACTGGCGAAGCAGGGCCCTGGGTGGGGCACGTGCGGAGTACACCCACCCTGAACCCGACCTGGAACCCAAGCAGGGAAGGGAGGCTGTGTCTGGGGTGGGGGAAGGGTGGGGAAGGGGCTGAGAAGTAAAGAGCACGGTCACCCTGAGGAAGCAGAGCTCGGTGACAAGTTGAATGGAGGGTGTGCTAAGCCGCGAGCCCCCCCACGTAGAGTAAGGTGTGTTCACGTCACTGCGTGACTTTGTCTCTGAGACCTGAGTACACGGTAAAGACAGCAAGAGGTAAGATCAGACGGGGACGCGGAGCACAAGTCACATGGAGGCAAGGGTCAACTTCTTCCTGGCGCTTCGGTGGTTGGGGGAAGGGCGGGATCTGGCAAACACTCACCTGGCAACTGTGTAGAGCAAAAGTGCTGAAAGGAGACGAATTTAGGCTGAAAGCACGTGAGAACGTCCCAGGGCCAGCTCACGGTGGGGATGCAACAAACGCTCGAGTCACCGAGTCACCGGGCAATGGAATCATGAACTCATCATTCACATGTGTTCAAAGCAGATTGATGAGTATTTTGCCCAAACAGAAACAAGAGGGTCTTTGGTTGCTAAGGAAACAGATCAAGTTCTACAGGAAAAAGAGGGAAATTTTCCAAGGAGAGAGACCAGTTGATTTGGACTCTGAAAAATAACTTGGACAGAACATATCACAAAAAAGCAAGAGGCGAGAGCAGGAAGGAAGAAGGGATAGAGGGTACAAGACACGCTAAGTAGTAAATGCTCCATGACAACAGCACGCTGTGTGTTATGAATCCGGTATTTCTTTTATTGTTCACCTTATTTAAATTAGAGCTAGGTTAGTCACCCGAAAGACACACACAGACCACAAACGTGTTTTAGGAAGCCGACACTATTTTAAAATAAAGAGACATTTAAAACAACAGCTTTCACATAAATAAATGAATAAACAAAGAAAGAATGAATACGGTTCTCTAGATTTCTGGCTTTTTAAGAGAAAAAAATAAAAGATTTAGCACTAATTTCCACACCGTCATCTGACCCTCTCACCCCACCCCCACCCCACTTATTTTGGGCAGGGGCTCCCTAGAGTAACTGTCTCTACTTGTTTACACTTAACCTGCCCCCCAACATACTTACATTACTTGGCAAATAGAAACAACTGAGACTTTTAAAAAGATGAACCATTTTTTACTCTGATCCTATTTTCTATGATTGACTTGTTAGTTGTATCTATTTTTCTTTTGTTCTACTAGTTGCTCTGGAGTTTCAAATCGACATCTGTAAATTATGGCAAGCTACCTTTAAGTGACATTATCTAACTTCACGTGGCACATGTGAATCTTACAGTATTTTCTGTTTTCTTTGCTCTTGTCACACATGATACTTCCACATAGGTTAGTCAATTATCTTTTACTTTAACGATTACCTTTTTAAAAATGTTGGTACTTACCCCTATGATGCAAATATTGGTATACTTGATACTGTCTCAGAGGCCGCTTAAACTATCCTCATTTAAAAAAAAAATGTTTTTTTCTGTTTGCTGTTCCGATTGGGTTTTTTCTGCTACCTTATCGTCCAAATTGCTGATTCGATCCTCTACTTCATGTAATCTACTATTGATTCTCTCTAAACTATTCTTCCTTTCAGTTGCTGTAGTCTTCATTTCTGACTGGTTCTTTTGTGTTTTCTATCTCCAAGTTTATGTTTCCTATCTTTTT
Organism: Lyroderma lyra; assembly: GCA_004026885.1. Classification (NCBI taxonomy): domain Eukaryota; kingdom Metazoa; phylum Chordata; class Mammalia; order Chiroptera; family Megadermatidae; genus Lyroderma; species Lyroderma lyra. The sequence continues at coordinate 23,226 of PVJL010001646.1, forward strand.
GTTGAAAATCTCCCTGAGATCACTGAGCATACTTATAACCAGTATGTTGAACTCCACGTCGGATGGATTGCTTGTCTCCATTTTGTTTAGTTTTTGTTCTGGAGCTTTGTTCCGATCTTTCATTTAGGACATGTTTCTTTGTCTCCTCACTTTGGCTGCTGCTCTGTGTTTGTTTCTATGGGTTGGGTGGTGCTCTGGTGTGGTCTAAATTTGGCCACCAGGTGTGTTGGTTCTGGGGCCTTTTGGGAGGGTTTCTGGTGGGGGTGAAGGTCAGTTGCTGCCTGTGCCTGGCCTGAGGCCACCTGGTATGAGCTACAAAGTGAACTGCGGATGGTTGCCACTTGTGCTGGACTTAGAGACACCTGGGAGAGGCTAAGCTAGGGCAGACTTGGGGCATAGTAATCAATATACAACAATTATTTTTATTGTTACCATTGTGTGACTACAATGAGGATGGTGATGACATCACATGTGGCTCATTCTCACCTTAAAAACTTTAAACTTTGTATTAGTTCTGTTTTCTGATGGATTTCATGGTTAACTTCTTCCATGATTCAGATTTCAATGAAACATTTGCTTCTTCAAAGAAGCTTTTCTTGCCATCCTATTTCTGGTGGCTTTTCTCAAGTGATTTTCCATTTTATTACTTTGTTTTATGTTTATCACTGCACATACCATTCTTTGAAATTATTTTATTTTTTAATTGTTTGTTTCCTGTCTTCTTCACTAAAATTTAAGTAGTGGTTAAGTAACCTTTCTAGCTACTATCAAAGCAGGAAGCTGAAGCTAGGCTTATCTAATGTGATAAGTATTACTTTTTAAAATGTGTGCACCTTTTCAAAAGTATTATTTCTTGAATTTCACACACACACACACACACACACACATAAGAGTGTCTCGCCAAATAGATGTGTTTGGGAACATGCTTATTGAAGGAATTTCAAGATTTTAGTAATAAATTAGAAGCTCATATTTTATCCTTTTATTTTTCTTTTTCAGGAATGCAATCAAAGAACACAGAAAACTTTATGCCATTTATGAAACCAGGTGAGTCCTTGATATCTTCAATTATTAAAGGCTTCTACTTTTGACATATGAACAAGTATTAACAGCCATTGTAATATGAGTTTGAGACTTATCTTGCCCTACCTGATATAGCTACTAAAATCATTGTAAAGCGTACATAGAAACTAAACAGTAATAATAAGTATAATCTTAATTTAGCTTATGCAATTTCACTATAATTGTAAATAGCATTTTTATTGAATTCTAATAAGGCATCTCATTCTAGGACTCAGGGCATCCAAGTGAAAGATAGAGTGTTTTAGCATAGGAAGAAACGTCAAACTTCACATCATCATTTCACATATTTGAAAAGGTAGCCAGCCCAGAAAGCTTAAGTTTGTCCAAGATCACACAGTTATTTAGCTGCAGAGTTGGGAAAAAAGTGTGTGTGTGTGTGTGTGTGTGTGTGTAAACTTACTTTTATCATCATTCTTTTAGATTTATCTTTTTAAGATTGCTTTTCCCCCCTGGGGGGAGAAAGCCTTATCTAAACATTTTGTGTGTATAAAACCATATTCTCCACCTGACATTCTTATGGAAAGAAATGGGCTCTAACAACAAAATTTTGCAGCACATTTTTTGACGATGCAGATTTCATGGAAACTCATTATCTGATAAATTCTTGTTCACCTTTAAAAATTCAACTACAAAGTAACTTTAGTTAAAACTTCTCTAGATACCAACCACCCCCAACCTCCAAATTAAATCAGCAGCCCAGGCCAAGTTCATCCCTTCCCTGGGCTCACTATTTGTTAATGTTTTCTATGTATAGAACTAATAGTCCCTCCCTCCCTCCCTTCCTTCCTTCTTTTTTTATTTCCACATATCTAGATTCTAAGGACTGTAACTGGAACTAGAGTAGTTCAATATTTTTGGTAGAAGTAATGATTTATTACTAAACATCATTTTAGTTTATTATTTATTGTGTACCTATAATTATATTTACTCATCCAAATGATTCCTTAGGACAGATCCTTAAAAGTCAAACTGTGTAATGAAAGAGTATCCACATTTAAAAACATTGTAATTTGTATCTATGAGGGCCATCCAGAATTTAAAAATCCAGCCATAAATACCTCTATTTTTCACGTTACATGCCTGGATATTTTCCGGACAGCCCTGGAATATATGTATGGAAATTTGCATATATCTTAATATAGAATGTCAGTAGTCACAAGTAAACACACTCACGTAACCAGCAATCCGACTGGGAAACAGAACGCTAGAGGTGCCTCCGAAGTTCACTTCCCAGGGTCTCACTCCTCCTCTTCCCACCGAAGGTGTCCAGTGTCGTGGCTTCTATCATCACCTGTCTCAGGTCTGGTTTTCTAGAAGCCAGTTCCTTCCCAGAGAGAGGATTCTTGTGGCAGTGATTTATTGAAGAAATGCTATCAGGAAAGTCTGAGGAGAGATTTTAGCAAGTAGGCTATGAGAGGTAAAGCAAATCCAGGCGGCGTGTTTTTGAGACAATAATAACCCTATAAAAAACATCTCCCAAAACTTCGAAGGAGGGGGAGCATGTTGTGGACTCATTTTGCCCTGAAACAAAAACCAGATGAGAAGAGGCCATTATATATCCACAGAGACACAGAAACCTTTAACAAAAGTATTAGGAAGTCACATCCCTATACTACACATGTAAGCAGCATGACCCCATGATGTTTATCTGGGGAATGGAAAAATGGCTTACCATTTGAAAATCAATGTCATTTACCACATTAAAAGAATAAAGGAGAAAATCCATATGATTATCTCCATAGAAACAAGAACAATAAAAACATATGACAAATTTCCATTCTATTCTTCATAAGACGGTCTACACATCAGGACTGGAAGACAATTTTCTCAACCTGATAAAGGGAACCAACAGAAAAAAAAGGGTTACTTTAGTTTTTCAAAATAAACGTGAAATCACCATCAACTTACCAAAAAGTACAAAGTCCTTGGCAATGAACTTTTCCCTGAGCCATTTGTGCACAAGAAGTCAAGCAGATAAATATCAGCGCCAAAGTTCTGCATGCGGGGAGACCTGCCTGTTATTATGGTGTAGTCTCAAAACCGGGAAGTATCACGGTCTTCAGATCCCATTCCTGGCCCAGCAATTGCCCCATTTATAGCTCTTACAGCGAAAGTATCTGGTTCGGAATTAGGCATGCATTCGTATTCCCTGACTCTTTAGTTTCCTTGAATTTGGGACAGTTTCTCGAGCTTTCCTGGGTTCTGAGGGCCTTGGCACTTCTGAATATGACAGGCCCGTTACGTTGTAATGGACGCCTCTCAGTTTGTGTTTGTTCCCTCCTGATCACATTTCAGGTTATCCATCTTTGTTGGGGATGTCACAGAACTGATACAATAGTCTTCTTGATGCATTGTACCATGCGATGCATTACTCTTATTTATTTCATTCTTTAATTTATACACTGATCGTCGATTTAGGGGTGGTCTGCCAGCTCTTCTACAGTGTTTCCTCTTTGCGATTAGTGGCCTGTGCATGGACGCCTGCCTCGTTTTTCTCGGGTTCTGAGACCCATGATGGGTGGCCATGCCAGCAATGGATTCCCACTTTGTGTTCTCACCTGGCATCTGCCCACCTGCGGGCCTCCCTAACATGGGGAGATGTCCTCCTTGTCTTGTCTGTCCTTAGACTCTCGCACAGAGCAGCCCTCAGGCCTGTACATGCTTCTCAGCTTCTGAGATAACTCCTGTGAGATGTGGCCTCCCCTTGCTTTGGCTCTGATTTCAACATGAGCTGCTTTACCTGCATCAATGCCTTCCCCGTGTCCCGTGGGCTGTGACACTTACAACAGGCTGTCCTTCCCCACTGATACCTTCCTTACCTTTCTTGAGATGTCACTTTCAAACAAAGCCACCCAGAAAGATGCCTTTCTCAACCACTTAAGTGACAGCACATCATGGCTTCATCACGGTGCCTGGGCTGTGACACCCTCAACCAGATGCATCCATGGGGCTTTTCAGGGGAAAAAGATGTAAAGCTAGAGAGAACAGAAGAAAAATAAGGGAGTGGGATATTTGTGTCATACTTAATGGTAGAACAAACAAACAAAAAACAATCTTGAACATTTCCCCCTAAGAGTGGAACACAGCAAATGCATCTCTTTTCCCCACTTCTATGCACATCACTGGAGGTCACAGCCAGTGCTATAAGGCAGGAAAAAGAAATACAAAGCAGTCTATGGGAGGAGAGGAGGAAGTAAAACTTCTGTATTCGCAGATGACATCATTTAAAAAACATAATCCTAAGAAATCCTCAAAAATAAATGACATTACAATAGTAAGTACATTGAGCAAGACTGTAGGATACACTGTCAATACAGAAAAGTCAATTATATCTCTATACACTATCACCAATTGGAAAATGAATTATTAAAATACCATTTATGATAGCATAAAATAGGTAATGGTTAGGGATAAATTCAATGAATCAAATGCAAGACCTTTGCACTGACAAGGACAAAATATTTTTTAGAAAAATTAAAGATAATCTAAATGAATAGAAAGATATAGCGTTTTCATAGACTGGAAGATTCAATATTGTTAAGATGTCAATTTCCTCTAAATTTATCTATAGATTTTATTAAATATCCATGAAGTTTATTGTAGAAACTAGAAAGACCATTCTAAAATAAGTATGAAAATGCAAAGACCTCAAGTAGTGAAGAGAATTTTGAAAAGAAGAACAAATCTGGATGGATTATAATACCTGATTTTAATATTTACTTTGCAGCTTGATTACTCAAACAGCATGGGATTGGTGAGAGGATACATGTCTATGTCATTGAAACAGAAGACATAGAGTCCACAAATGCATCCACACATGTAAGATTGACTGATTTTCAACAAAAATGAAAGGGTAACTCAATGGGGGAAAGAATAATATTTTTCAACAAATCATGCTGAACAAATTGCACATCCATTTGGAAGAAATGAACCTTGACTTCACTCACATCAGTGACAAACATTAGCCATATAACATATCTAAACATTAATGCTAATTTTAAAAAGAAAACAGAGAAAACCTTAACTTTTGATTAGGCGAAGCTTTCTTGGGGGGGATACCAACAGTCTGAAACATAAAAGAGATAGGTTGATAAGTTGGACATCTAAATTAAATCCTTTTTTCTCTTTGAAAGACACTACAAAGAAACAAAACAGCAAACCCACCGGCTAGATAAAAATATTCACATTGCATGTATACGACAAAGGACTGTATGTAGAATATATAAAGAACTCTTACATCTCAATAAAAAAAGACTAAAGGCAGGCAAAAATGGGAAAAATCTTATGTAGTCAAGAAAAGGTAGGAGTGGCCAATATGCAAATGAAGTATACTTACATATTTAAACATCATCATGGAAACTCAAATTAAAACCAGAATGAGAGGAGACTGGTAGGAGGGACAGAGGTGCGAAATGGGCAGGCCCCAAACCTCCGTGTGGCCCCCGAGAATCAGAAGGGATATCTCAGCCACAGAGGCTCCCCCCAGAGAAGCGAGGGACCCCAGCCCCACACCAGGCTCCCCAGTTCAGAGTATTGGTGCTGAGAAGAGAAGCCCCACAACATCTGACTGTGAAGAACAGTGGGGATTCCAACCATCTGGGTGGGACAGAAAGCTGCAGGAAACCTGGAAAAGTCCTCTTGAAGGGCCGGTGCACAGACCCAGTCCATCGCAGGCACTCAACTTGTGGTCCGGCAAAGACACGGTTCCTTGGGGGTCATTGGAGGCATATGGGGGGTCAGGAAGCAGACTGAGATGTGTGGCTTTGGGGTAAGGGCTGGGGGAAAAGTTGCCACTTTTCCTGAGTTGGGTCTTCCTCCCAAGCAGCCTGGCTGGTGGGTGCCGCCTTTCCTATGTTCAGCCCTCCCCACACTGCCAAATCTGAACCTGATTGGTCTGGTGAGCTCCGCTGGCTCCACCCTGCCACTCACCGGGACCCCGCCCCAACCCAACTCCCCAAACACCAGGGGCGCTTTCTCCAATGAGCAGCCAGCCCCGCCCACATTGCACTCTTTCGTGGAAAACTGTGGGAGGGGTCCGCAGGCCCCTGGTTGGTGGCAGTGGGTCTCAGTGTGCTCTGAGACTGTTGCTGAGTAGCTCAAGGTACAAATAAGAATCTACAGGAACACCCAGTGAAGATTACCAGGGAAACTGTGCCAGGGCCCCACAGGGCTACCTAGCAATACTGGGAGATGTAGGAGATCTGGTACATAGAAACAAACACAGAGTGGCAGCCAAAATGAGGAAACAAAGAAATAACAGCAGAAAACTCCAGAAAAAGATCTAAATGAGATTGAGGCAAACAACCTACCAGAGACAGAGCTCAAAGCAATGGTTATAAGGATGTTCAAGGAACTTGGTGAAAATTTCAAGAAACACATAGTAAGCATAAAGAAGGACATAGAAACTGTGGAGAGAACCAGGCAGAAATAAAGACTACAATAACTGAAATCAAGAATGGAATAGAAGGAATCACCAGACTAGATGAAGCAGAGGCTTGAGTCAGTGATTTGGAAAAAAGGGTAGCAGAAAACACCCAATCAGAAGCACAAAAAGAAAAAAGGATCCACAAAAATGAAGATAGTTTAAGATTCCTCTCAGACACCATCAAAAGTAACAACATTAGCACCTGGTAGGGGTGCCAGAAGGAGAAAAGAGAGCAAGAGATTAAAAACCTATTTAAAGAAATAATGACTGAAAATTTCCCTAACCTGGCAGAGGAAATAGACCTATAAGCCCAGGAAGCACAGAGAATCCCAAACAAGATGAAGCCAAACAGGCCCACACTAAGACACATTCTAATTAAAACAGCAAAAGTTAAAGACAAAGGGCGACTCCTAAAAGCAGCAAGAGAAAGGCCACTAGTAACTCATAAGGGAGCTCCCTTAGAACTGTCAGCTGATTCCTCAACAGAAACTTTGCAGGCCAGAAGGGACTGGCAGACAATATTCAACGTGATGAAAACCAAGGATCTACAACCAAGATTACTGTATCCAGCAAGGCTGTCATTCAAAGTGGAAGGACAGGTAAGGAGCTTCCCAGACAAGAAAAAGCTGAAGGAGTTCACCGCCACCAAACCAGCATTACAAGGAACATTAGAGGGACTTCTTTAAGATGGGAGAAGAATAAAAAACAAAATTATGAATAATAAAATGACAATAGCTACATATCTATTCACAGTTACTTTCAATTTAAATGAATTAAAAACTCCAATCGAAAGACCTGGAGGGTATTGTAGTGAGTGGAATGTCAGACAGAGAAAGACAGATGCAGGTTGATTTTGCTTATAGGTGGAATCTAAAGAAGAAAATAAACGAATAAAACAGGACTGAATTCACAGATGCAGAAAACATTTGGATTGTTGCAAGATGGGAGGAGGGACAGGGGAGTGGGTGAAATAAGGGGAAGAGATTAAAAAGTACAAATTGGTTGTTGCAAAGTAATGTTATGTGGATGTAGGGTATAGCATAAAGAATATAGTCAATAATTTTGTAATAACTATGAATGGTTTCAGATGACCACTAGGTTTGTGGGAGCGATGGGAGGAGGGCTGGAGGGGTGAGGAAAAAAGGGGAAGAAATGAAGAAGTACAAATTCATAGTTACACAATAGTCATGGAGACGTAGCATAGGGAATACAGTCAACAATATTGTAATAAATATGTATGGTGTCAAATAAGTACCAGATATATCGGAATGATGACTTTGTACATTATGTAAATGTCTCATTACCATGTTGTACACCTGAGATTAATATAATATCATATGTCAAATGTAACTGAAAAAATAAAAAACAAATCATAATGCAATACCATTATATACCCACTAGGATGGGCGGAGGGGTATGGAGTAGCTGTCATTCTCATGCATTGCTGCTGAAGTGTAAAATCCTCCAATTTTTAAAGAAATTTAAAATACTTTGGCAGTTTCCTATAAAACTATACATGCACCTACCATATAATTGACCCATTTCACTCCTAGGTTTTTACTCTAAAGAAATGAAACCATATGTCCATACCAAGACCTGCACATAAACTTTTATTCATAATAGCTCAAACTGGAAAGATCCACCAACAGATGAATGGATGGGCACCTTGTGGAATCGTTTATACAGTGGAATGCCACTCAGCAGTAAAAAAAGAAACAATTAATCTGCAACAACATAATAGGTGTCAGAAACACTATACTAAAGAAAAGAAGCCAGACAGAAACGGACCCATACTGTATAATTCCATTTATATGCAATGCTACAAATAGGAAAAACAAAAAAACAAACAAATGAAAAACCCAAAAAACATCTGTAATGACAAAAACTCCGACCAGTGCTTACCTGGAAGTGAGCATCACATGTCGATTAAAGGGTGGAGACAGAATTTAGGGGGTGATGAAATGTATACCAATTGATACATCTGTTAAGACTCGTCTAATTATACATTTACTATTTTCTTTCATATATAAAAATAGCTCAAGTCAAGTGAGCTATTTTTAAAGAACTTGAAAATATATTGTCAGAAACTTGGATATGGTTTAAAAAGATAAGTTGATTTTCTGAATGTAGGAGGCATAGGAGGCAACAATGACTGAACAAAATACGGTTTGGTGAGAGGCCCTGGGGTCAGTCCGGATGCAGAAACGTGGAGTAGGTGGAGCACCCAGCGATGTTTCCTCACTCACCTCCTTCTTTGCCTTCTTCCTGCCGTGAGGACCCCTAGCTGGTGGTCTAGCCTGTTTAAAACCCCTCAACTGTGAACAAAAGGGTATCCGTCTCCTTTTGCTTCTGACATGAAATTTCCCCATGGTGGGGCCCTTGCAGATCTTTGTATCTCTTTCAGTAGAAAACCAATGAATGTAAGTGCTGAATTAAGAATTGGCTGCCAATTTGGTGACGACATTGGCATCATCTAATGAAGGGATCCTGGCCAGAGTGTGGAAGGGGCATGTGTGGGATTCAGTGCTCATCTAACCCCCAACGTTGCTTTCTAAGTGGAAGGGAACTGAGACACGAGGGCAGCTAAGGGGCCGCCAGTCCAGTCTTTGTTGCTCATGTGGGTGCAAGCTGGGCAGTGAGCATCGTGAGCCTTCTGACCCCATGTACCTTGATTACCCTTTGATTTTGCTTCATATTATCAAAAGACTGCGTTGTAGGTGACCCTTTTTAATGATTTGCCAGTTGGTTGATGGCTTAGTGTCTGGCTTCCCAGAAAACACAACCCAAGGCAAGACTGAAGTGCTGCTGCTTTACTTGGATGTGTAACAACAGTGAAAACAAGAAGGAAGGAAAAGACACGGAAGGTAAAGAAAGAGGCAGGAGCTACTACGCAGCTCAGGACATTATCCACTGGCTCCCGTATTCCATTCATCAAAGGTCCACGCCATGGATGGCTAAACTTCCCACAATTTCAGATTGCACGTATGTGGGGACCAAGCAGGTTCTGTGGCATCTTGGACCTCCCTGCCAACCGAGAGCCCAGAAGGTGGGAGGTGAGAGACGAGCCAGGTGGACCTTCCGAGAGGGTGTGGGTTTGCTCCCAGCTAAAGCTGATCGGAGCTCTCCAAGAACTGGATGCTGAAGTGGCAACTGGGGTAAAAAAAAAAAAAACCAAACAGACAAACAAACAAACAAACAAACAAATGAGGCCAAGAGCCCCAGAGGCTGGTTGAAGACAAGATCTGAGGCGGTACATGGTTGGGAAACAATAACACTTGTAATATGCTTTTGGAAGTGTTAGAATGTATAAAACAGAAGAAAGGAGGATTATTCTTGCTATACTGTGGGCTTTACCCAAACTCCTTAAGTTCGTTGTTTACTTTGTATAGCCATGATACCCAGCAAAACAATTCTCTAAAAGAGACATGTACAAATAGGAGAAGTAATTGAAACATGAATGTAGAAGGGAGGATCTGAGGATACAGATCTCATTTTTCTGATAACTCCATTGCACATTAACAGGACACAGAATGCAAAGTAATTGTAACTAGACTTTTCCAGAAAATAATTAGGAAGCTATATTTATCTCCTAACCTATCTTCATATCAACCTTTCAGGTTCTGCGGTCACATTTTGTGTTCCAAAAATAAAATTGCTGATTTATTTTTAAAGAGGGAAATAGTATTTAAAATTAATGCAAGGAGCATGTCGGCTTGAGAATAGGGCCTAGATTTAGATATTTACGTATTGAAGTCTGGACAACAGAAAAGAAAACCTTGGGCTTTATAGAAAGATAAGTCAATAGAGAGAAGCAGTTATCTATTATTAACCACTCATTGAGTACAGAAATGGCCCAAAGATGTCCATCAAGCACAGTGAACTTGACTTGTAGGTGGTGTTGGTTGACCACAGGCAGGATCGTGTGATCACCTTCCCCAGTATTAGAAGTCTGAGGTACAGAGAAACTTTTTTGAGGATCATTCGCTAAAGAAAAATATACACCTCATGACCACTGGAGAGAAGACACCCTTAGGCACACAGTGGTGACACAGGTTTAGGGTGGGTCGTGGTGTACATCGGTCTGTTTCTTGGCCAAGGTGCGGGGGGGTCTTCTAATGAACCAGAGGGTGGGCCGGTCCCACAGAAAACGAGGTTCCGTGCCTTGTTTAAGGACCACGGACAGCTCCCGCCGGCGGGATGGCGCGCAGTCTCCCAGCCCCACAGTGACAGCCCAGGGTGCCCACGTCTGAGTCGGACCCCCGCTTCCTGATAAGACAGTGCGCACATTCAGGCCTCTCTTTACCATTTATATAAATGTAATGATGTGGGGGGGGGCGGGGGCAGAACAGTGATCTCATGAAATGTTCGGGGTGAGAGTGAGAGGAATCTTTGAAGACACCGATGTCTAAAAATGGTCTTATATGCTGTATGAATAATTAATTGGGCCGCCATGCTGGGGGCTGGATGATGGGTCGGGCGGGAAAGCCCGTGGGTGGGGGCAGGGGCGGGGATCCCCGCTTTGCCGTTTGGAATTCGTCGTGACTGCGGGGGACAGCGGATCCCACCCAGGTTAGGTCGGAGGAGCGGCGCCATGTGCTCCGGGCTCCCGGCTCTGCTGCCGGCCATCTGGCTCTGCTGGGCCCTGGGGACCCGAGGCTCCGAGCCCCGCAGGTGAGGCGGGGGCTTCCCGGGGCCCGCGGCGCGGAGTCCCGCGGACAGAGGCTCTGGCCTGCGCCGCAGCCAGGCGGGGGTCGGGCCCGGGGAGGGGCGGGGGAGCAATGAGTGCTTCCTCGCCGCCGCTGCCAGAGTCCCCCGTCGCTGCAGGTCCCTTCCCTCACCCGGTCGCTGGGAGCCCAAAGGAGCTGGCTTCGCGGCAGAAGCCCGGCCGGGCTCCAGGTCCGCGCTGCAGCCGCCGGGGCGGGAGGGAGTGCGGGGAGGGCGGTTCCGCCTCGGCTCGCCCAGCCTCCTCCCCTCCCCCTCCGCCCGGCGCTCCTCCCCCTCCCGCCCCTCCCCCTGCGCCCTCCTCCGCTCGGGGCCAGCGCGGCGGCGGCGGCGGCAGCAGCAGGAGCAGCCCCGGCTGCGGGTCGCGACGGCGGCGGGGCGCCCCCTCCCCGGTGCCGGGGCGCGGCGGAGGGATGTGGGGCTTTGCGGGAGGAAGGCTTTTCGGCTTCTTCTCGGCCCCAGTGCTGGTGGCGGTGGTGTGCTGCGCCCAGAGGTAGGGTCGCGGTGGGGCGACGGGAAGCGTGCGGGCGCTGGCGGGCGAGCCGCCGCCTGACCCAGCTCTCTCTGCCCCTGTCCCCTCCCCTCCAGCGTGAACGACCCCGGGAACATGTCCTTTGTGAAGGAGACGGTGGATAAGCTGTTGAAAGGCTACGACATCCGCCTAAGACCGGACTTCGGGGGTAAGTGGGGAGTGCGCGGCCGCTGCGGGCAGCGCGACCCTCGGCGCCGGCGGCCTGGGTGGCGGAGGGAGGCGGAGAGCGGGTGGGAGGCTCTTCCCTGCGCCCCGCATCCTCAGAGCCCGCCGCACGCCCTCCCCAGCCTGGCTGATCACCGTGTCGTGCGCTTCCCGCAGGTCCCCCGGTCTGCGTGGGGATGAACATCGACCTCGCCAGCATAGACATGGTTTCCGAAGTCAACATGGTGAGTGCCCGCCCTCCCCGGGGCTGTCCCCGCCCTCCCCAGGGCTGCTCCGGACCCCGGCCCGCTGTCCGGGCCCACAGGCGTCCACACTGCTGGATGGACCACAGGCCTTCTCTGCCGGAGCGAGCGGCGCTCCCGGGCGCCTGCCTCCTGTTCGCGCGGCTCCCCGCACCCGCCCGGGGCGCGCGGGGGGCGTCGTGGCGTCGCGGCCGTGCGGAGGGCGCACCCTTCCTGCGGAAGGAAGGGGTCCTGGGCTGGCCTAGCGCTCGGCCTGGGGCTCCCGGCTCCTCCTGGTCCCGAGGCTCCCCAAGTGCCGTTTGCCTCTTTAGCAACAGGCGCTGGGGAAACCCGGTGGCTCGTAATCTAGGTAAGAGATCTGTAAGGTTCCTTTGTTGTCTTTTGGGAAGAGATGTTGGCCGCTGGAGAGGACGAGGACGGTGGTCTGTGTATTCCAGGGTGTCGCGGGTCAGTTGCCTTGGTCCCGGTGTCCTGTCGCAGGGCAGGCTGGTGGGCGGTGAAAACCCGGAGCCGGGCTCTGCCAGGCGCTGTCCGAGGTGCTGGCGGGCCGGCGGTTCTGAGACCCGTAGGGCCTGCACCGCAGGCCGGCTCTCAGCAGGGGCAGCTCTGCCGGACTCCAGGGCTAGTGAGCCCAGTGCCACTTAGGGCCGTGTGGATTCAATATTCTAACCTGTGGAAAGCAGAGGTGCTTGTCCCAGTGTTTGATATGGGTGTCACGGCTTTTGCTCAGGATGACAGGATAAGAGAGGACAAAAATGACCCCTTTCATTTGTTAATTGATTTGAAATACCATACGATTTGGAAAGAGGTTCAGTTTTCTGTTGAGTGGACACTTTGGAAATCGTAAGAATGAGCATTTGGAAGAAATGCTCATTTTTTGGAAGAAATCGTTTGGCAACTTTTCTTTCGAACATATATTGAGAATGTAATGAAGCGTGGTTTCTGATAGGTTTCTCATCTCGTGTACGTCATGATCACGTGCGTAAACTTGTTTTAAATGCGTGCTCCCAGGTTCTCACTCAGGTGATTCTGACCCAGCTGGCGTGGATGGAACCCTGGGGTCCCTGCATTTAAAATTAATGCTTCAGAATATTTTCAAGCAGGTATTTTGTGGACAGTATTTTGGGAAACACTGCAATAAATTATGGAAATATGGACATTTATGGAGTGTTTAGCAAGATATATTTAAAAATATAAACATTGTGGATTTTATAGGAAGAAATCTTTGAGCACACAAAACTACTGTTTAAATCAATTTTCCACTCTGAACCTAAAATTTTTTAAATTATAATGTGCAATTTAGAAAAATTATACCTTTTTTTTTCACTTAGGACATTTATATCCAAGGTGTTATAACAATAAAAGTGTTACCAAGAAACAGAGGAATGTGACTTTGCATACATTACACTAAAATTAACATTATGTATATTTTACTTATTTGTAATTTTGTAAAAATAATTCTGTCCAGAAAGTATGTTTTATGATCTTAAAGGAATAAGTTATATATTTAGGATCCACTCTCTGTAATCTATGATTTTCTCAATTGAGGACTTCACATTCTTTGGAGAGAACAATTTTATATGGAAGCTAATTAAACATTTAGTGGATTATTGTGTCAAAATTATGATATTAGATGTCAGATGAAAAAACATATTGATGTGGTACTTTAAGAACTCTGTACAACATTGCATTGTCGCAGACCACTGCACGTTTTCTTTGAGTTGATTTTTAAACCTAGTTATTCAGCAGGACAGATCATGTGTATACCTGGTCCCTTTAAAATGTTCATCAGTAGTTGCCTAATTCATGCATTATGAATTGAGGTGCCCCAATTTCCTCTGGCCCCAATAATAAAAAGACAAATTGAAGATGCAAGCCATTATACTGAATAATCCTTAATTTAACTGCATATCTCAAAGCCAAAAATTATGCAAAACATAGCCATAGTATGGTTGTGCACAATTTTATGTTTTTGCATTCTCATGATGGTATTTTTTTGTGGCTCTCTAGACATAAATTTATTGTAAACAAAAATTGGGGATTGTTAGGATGAAAGATTGAAGGCCATTGGACAGCTGTAACTGAGGGGCATTTGAAATACCTTCCATCAGTGGATTGGTTAACACCATATGCTAGAAAAATCTGATTTCCCTTAATAAATCTGCTCATGACCATAGCTGTGACATCTGACCTATTATGAGAGTTTCCTATATTTTATAGAGAAAGAAAAAAGCATAAATTTAGAGTCATCACTCAATTGTGTTGTTTAAAAATAAGAAACTCTATTTATGAGCTTTCATACTCACCCTTCTAGTTACACAAGAGTAAATGCTGTCAGGTTCTGAAACTCAGTAAGAAACAGTCTTGCTTTAAGGGTATTGTAGCTAGTGGAGGAGCTACGCCAAATGGTTGTAACCAAAAACTAGGATATAGTTAAGTCTCATTAGAGGAACAGAAGACAGGAGCACACAGAAGAGAAAGGTAAAGAAGAAGAGAGAGGAGGAAGAGGAGAGGAGGTGGGTGGAGAGAGAGAGAGAGAGAGAGAGAGAGACGTATCTTGACATGGAAATCTCCATGAAAGTAATGATATTTCAGTTGGGTAAGTAGGAGTAGGGGAATAGAATTGTGACTGACATAGATGGTGGGGATGTTCTGGTTAGGAAAGAAAATGGTAAAGACTTGGCCAAACAGATGACAGGGAAGAGGAGATTCAGAAGATGAAATTGTAAGAGTGGGCCACACCCCCTATCCCCCTAGGCCCCTCTCTGCCATGCCAAGAATTTCAAATGCTAATTTTGAAGAAATCAGAAGCCTGCCAATGACTTTAAGCCAGTGATTGACATGATTAGTGAAGTGGTTTAGGGTGAAAATTTTGGCCAAAACGTAAATTTAGGTAGAGGAGTGATGTTGAGATAGGAGGGCGCAATTTACAAGAAAATGAAAGG
Source organism: Lyroderma lyra (assembly GCA_004026885.1). NCBI lineage: Eukaryota > Metazoa > Chordata > Mammalia > Chiroptera > Megadermatidae > Lyroderma > Lyroderma lyra. The sequence continues at coordinate 38,340 of PVJL010001646.1, forward strand.
TAAACGATTATGCCAGGTCTTTCCTTGCAATTTTCCTCTCAGACACATATTTAGTGAAAGAAAAACTTATTAACATATAAAATAAGTTTATGCAAAACATGGGTATCTCAAGGTGGGACATATGTACTTGTCTATGAGCATTTTGGGGGTGATGGTAGAGAATAGAAACAGATACTGCACAATAGTAATGCTGTCACTTCTTAAATGGTTGCAAAGCACAATCTTTATGTACTGATAGTGCATATATCTAACGCCCCTGACCACAAATAAACCAGTAGATAGATACATTATGCATCTACCCATACATTCATTACACACTTTGGGGTTTTGTAGAAACAATCTAAGAATAGATTTGAGTATTTTAATATTTAACATGATTTTGCTGTAACTAGTTTCATGGATAATGGAGATAAGTCTGCATTTCTGTTTTTCCTAATCTTTCAGTCTTTCTTTTTCATACCTTCTTCTTTTAAATCCCCTGACTTGATAGCAGTCAAACAAATACCATTTTGTGTAGCATAATTTCCCTTGCTTCTGCTAGCTCTTGTTTTAAAATTTCAGATGATCTTTTAAAATTAGGCATGATTAAGTAGTTGTCGAGATTTAGTCTATGCATTTCTTTTTAAGTGAGATTTTGTATGTGCGAAAAACATTCTCTACTGAAAAATTTTTGTATATGCATGTGTTAGTATTCTGGTACTTACTAGTGATCGTAATGTCTAATAATGTGCTGAACAGATAAAAGGAGAGATGGATCAATGGAGGAAAACTATTAAAAATAGAAATGTTAAAAATATAAAATAGTAAGAAATTTTAATTTAAAAATTCTATTTTTACTGAGAAAGAATAAACCAGTTTAATAATTCTTTAAAAGTACATAGAAATAAAAACAGCATTTTAAAGTGGCCATAGAAATTCTTTTTTAATTTTAATTTTTTAATAAATACTTAATTTTTATTAAAATAAGCCATTGATTTGTGAATTCAGAGCAGAAACTACACATACTTAATTTTTACTTAATTGGCTATAATAGTAATACTAACTTCTGTGATTTAATTTGTACTTTGTTATTACTTTATACTTAATGAGTACATTAGAATTAACTCAATCTTAACCAAAATGTCACTATAGGATTATCTTTTTCTGACTTCGTGCACATACACCATACAGTATTCTTTCTTTGTTTAGTTATGAGTTTCTATAGTGTGTATCCTTAGTTATTATGAGATGTACATTTGTCCATTATGCTAATTCGATTGCATTTCTTTTTCATTTGTTACCTTTTCTTCTTAACTATCCACTGCTTTTTAATGTCTAGGTGTAAAATAAGCACAGTACATGAGAACACAGTTTTAGCACATCTCAGAAAGGAACTTTGGAGCTGCATGACTTAAAAATGGATACAACCCTACTCACGTGCAAAACCATGCACACGCACACACACCAGCATTTGCACTATGATTCTGTCTTTCCCTTTTCAGAAGGGTGGCAAAAAGAGACAGGTGATCTTGGCTAGGGTCAGCTGGGGTCAGAAGTCTAGAGAATTCAGCTTTTAGACCTTTTCTAATCACGCTTATGCTAACCAACCTCCCTCGCCACAGTTTATAATCTAGAGTGTATTTGTCCAAACCCCAGCCCGTGGGACACGAGTCCCAGGGTGGCTTTGAATGTGGCCCAACACAAATTCGTAAACTTTCTTAAAATGTTACAAAAATGATGCATGGACCTTTTTTTTTTTTTTTCTTTTTAGCTCATCAGCTATGCTTAGTATATTTTAGGTGTGGCCCAAGACAATTCTTCTTCTTTCAACGTGGCCCAGGGAAACCAAAAGATTGGACACCTCTGATCTAGAGGTTGTTTTGGCATTAGTGTCGGGGGAAGAGCTCTACCCCAGGAGTCGAAGCAGTAAGCTGAGAAAAGCCGGATGGCTTTGGGAGTTCCAGGTTCTATTTCCAAGTCTATGGGAACATCCAGCCGTAGGCAACTCATTTACCATTCAGGAATTTAGTCTCAGCTTCCCAGATGCCCATGGCATGCCCACAGAATTGGTTCCAGAGCGATACCACAGATCACTTAGCTCTGCAGAGAAAACCACAGTAAAGACACACACACAGCCACAGCCCCGCACATGCCAGTTCGAAAGCATATTTCACTGGGGCCATTGTCAGAGGTTTTTAAAGGTTGGAAATGTGCTAATGCTCTTATTACAAAATAAGCTGGGGGATGACTCAGCAGAAAGGGAAAAGTGTCTTTGTGACCCAGTTGGGGTTGGAGAACTGCTTACGTGGCAGGCACTCTAGGGGTAAGGGCCACCAGGTGTGTTGGCATGTGGCTCCAGGTGGCTGCAGGTCTGAGGTAAGGCTGGTTACTGAGCACGTTACTTTACGTGGGCAGCATTTTTCATGCATAAGATATGATCATACATCGGTACTAGGGCACTGATAAGAAAGCATATAATGAACTTCAGGAAGGGATGAGAATAATACCTTACATAATATGCTCTTCAGGAAGGGAGGTTTGTATTTAATATTAGAAGGAAGGGTATACAAAGTGCAAAGAGAATGCTTTTTGCCTTTCCCCTTGGGGAGGCTGTAAAGCTCATGTTAAGCTACAGCTATTAAGAGATGGATTTTGCATGCTTTTTCCTGTTCTGAGAGACCGTCTTGGACTCAGAGAGCCTTTTCATTTTGTGTGGGTTCTGTACGGTGGCATGCATACTGTCACTGCATGCGAAGTCCACTAACCCTTCGGAATCTTTTAATTTGTTTTCTAATGCATGTTGAGGGGTAAATTAGGGGCATGGTGGCAAACAGTTTTACGCCATGTTGCTGTCTATGAAATACTTCAGGTGTTTTGCCATTTTGGGTCATCAAACCTGAAGGGGGACCTGGTGAAGGAGGTAGCAGGTGCTGACCTCGTCACCAGATTCCCGCTGAGAAGACAGGGTCAGGAATAGCGCTGATGCATTGCAGGGCAAACTGGGGGCTTGATCCTGTGTCTTTGTATGTTCTGCCTCATCGTGCTACAGAACAACCCAAAAGTATTCTCTTAGGGGATCCCAGGATGTCACCTTCTTCTGTGAGCTTCATTGCTGCCGGATGTAGGTCCTCCCAATCTACTCTTCCATGAAATCTTAATCTTCCCTGCTGTCAGTCATCAGAGCATTAGCGATGACTGGGTTGTGCTAATTTGTTTAAGTCTTTTTTCACCATTTTTCTCCATGAGCAGAACCGTGTCTATGAGCAGTCCTTTCAGAGAGACTGACATTTGATAGGCACCTATTAGGTATGTTGTTGAAAGAAAACATGTGAATACATGTGAATGAAAGATGAATGAATGAATAAATATGAAGGCTGTCCAGAAAAACATCGAGCCATTGTTAATATAACGAGAATGGTTACATACCCTCGTATGTAAGTGCACGAATAAATAGATACGTAGCTCTCCAATGAAATGTTTTTCTGTGACCCTGAATTTGGATTGAAGACCCTTTTGCAGACTAAATGGGGTGTATACAGTTTTTATTTTGGGGGACTTCATTTTATCAGAATTTGTAAACTTGTACATATGATTAGGCCATCAGCTCTCAAGGATTCCATAGCTGTTATCACCTTTGCTGGAGAGATTTCATGCTGGTTTCAAAACAGGAAGGAGAGTGAAGGATTGCAGTGGTCCTGACACGTGCAGCCTGTGTGAGGGTTTGTCACGTGTTCTAAACACCAATCCCTGGGCCCTTTTTATACTCGGAGTTTTGTGTCTGCTTGTGAGGGATGTGTGGGTTGAGCTTTTCTACAGGGGCATTAGATGGTGGTTTTCACACGAGGATTCACTGGGCTGTCTTTGCCACCTGGCAGTGCCGTGAGCTGGGGTGGTTTTCGTTTGTTTGCTGGCTTTCTAGCACAGTTTCCTTCCGGGCCATTGATGCCGGCTATGAAGAAGATTCTCGAGCTGCAACATTTGGAAGACGAGGACTGAAATAAGTCTTGTCTCTTGGCAATTTGCTCAGTACCATCAATTCAAGACTGAGAGCCAGCCCGAGATCTCTGGCTGCCATGCAGAGCTCCCCGAGTCATTGTTTGCCAGGAGTCTGCTTCATGAAGTAGAAGACATTTGTAAGCATTGACCCTTGTATCCCTCCTTGCATTTCCATCAAATGTAAGCATCACACATAAGCATGAATAGAATGAACAGAAACCTTAGTGCGCATGGAACTAACATTTCAGATGACCAGGAATAAATTTCATATACGAGCAGATGACAACTCTTTAAATTCCTTAATTTGTGCTTCTCCATTCTGTCCAAAACAGGACATGGGTTCTATCGCTTACAGTATCATGATATTCCACCAGTTCTACAATGAAAGATTTCTTTTTATGTGAAATATTGCCAAATCCACATACTATGATTCGTAATATCAAATGTATTCGTTGTATTTTGAATTAGCCTGAAAGAATAACAAAATCTACTAGTTTAAAGTAATACAACCCTGACTGTGTTTGATTCATATAAAATACTTTTACTGAGTTCAACATCATATCGCTGTTCTTTTACAATTTAATTTTTTGAATAAGATTTTACAACTGGTAACTTTACTAAGTGGAAGGAAGACGTTTTATGGGTCACCCATCATTACCTCTGTGTGTGTGTGTGTGTGTGTGTGTGTGTGTGTGTGATTCTATGCAAACCAAAAATTATTTTAAAAGAAATGACAATTTGGGTAATTTATTGTAACATCCTTGATTTTTCTTTTTCAATCATGCCAACTGCAAATATCCATCTGAAAACATCCATCAGGTTGCAGTAGACCAGAAGGGTCACTGGGCTCGGTGCCTGTCATGTTGAACACGCTTGATAAATATTTGTTAAATGCATTTGTGTAGCAAATGACCCTTGTGGTAAAGCTGTACCTTCAATTCGTTTGATTGAAGAGATTTTCTTACTTTGGTGTTTGTTTAGCACATAAAATTAACAATAAGCTTTACATATGAGGACTCCTGTGAACTTGTCACAGAAAAAAAAAAATCTAAATGTAGAAAACAGTGCCATTCTTCTGGTCTAGACTAATGGTTCCAAAACTATAGACCAAGAACCCTTCTGTGGTGTCAGAGTTATTGCAGGGGTCAACATAGCCAAGTGCCCTCCAAGCCAAATTTCTCACCATTGGTGTATTCTGTGCTTTGCCTTGCCAAAGTCGTATGTACTTGTATACTAGGAAAAGGTTGGAAATAAGTGTTTGTGTGTATGAGGACCAGAGGAGAATGTGCTATATTCCTTTTTATACTGTTAAACATTCTGCAGGTAACTCATTGGTATGAGGGCCATTGAGGGAGTTTTTCATTTCTGAGTCGTTCCTTGGGTTTAGCTCCGAGCACCAAAATCTCCTGTGGGAGTGTCATTTCGTGTGGTCTAGGCTAAAATAATGGTTGCTTAAGAGAACACTGTTCTGTAGCATGTACGTGTGCGTCTCAGAAATGGTTTCTGCTCAAATAATGTTGGAAATTATGTTAAAGATGTGAAATGTGTTTTTGCTGCAGGAATGGTCAGGCCCTTCCGTGTGCTAATGATTTTGGATTAATAAATCTTCATAAAAGAGGTGAAGAAGTCAATACTGAAAAATGTTTGGGAATTGTTGTTTTTGTGGGGTTTGGAGGTGGTGGAAGACTTCATTAACATTTTGTCACATTTTTGCTGAACCCAGTTTAGGGAAGGTGGGGGTTAACCTGTCCAATCAGAATGGTCTTCAATGTGACTATTTTGAGAACAAAACATGACATCTTGAGGGTGTTGGGCTTGACCAGCATTTCTGAAAGGTGGTCTTGGAAGGAGGTTCCTTTTTGGGGCTGTAGCAGGGACACTACATATTATCAGGGTAGTTTGACTCCTGTTTTTGAATATATTATAGTGTGTATGCAGATATCTATTAGATTCTGCAAGATATGAGGGCTGTCCGGAAATCCAGCCATGGAATATGAAAAATAGAGGCATTTATGACTGAAATTTTTCCCCAAACAACCCTTGTATATTATGTATGGTGGGATTAGGTAGATACTGTAAAGACTGTGTAATATAGTTTAATATATAATAGAGTTTATTATTCACATTGATATGTAAAATAAGATTCTCAATAGATGAAAGGTTCTAGGGATAACTATATTTACCATCCCCTCTAGTAACCCATCCCATTCCCCTTATGACTGATTCTCTGGAGTCCTATGGAGATGGCATGAATAGTTAGTGACAGAGGGCAGATGCATTTTCTGGATTGTCCTGTAAACCACAATGACGTCCTAAGAGGGCAATATGGCTAAACACCACTGCAGATACCCCGCTGCAGGTCCGTGCTTGGCTCAGGGATTGTAGCAGGCTGGTGATGATGGGCCATTAAATCAAAGTAGATCGAGAAATGTAGAGACATTAGAAAAATCTTTGTTGATCCTAAGGGTCATGGGTCTTGTTTGTTTTTTGGAATCTAGAAGCATAGGAAGCTGGTTTGAAAAAGAAGGTACTTGTTTTGGAACTCTTACTTATATCCACATATCCTCTGTTCCTGTGGTGTGCTTTATGTAGCATTACACTGGATGGCCTCAAAGTTTATCTTAATTTTGTGATTGAAAAGGCTGCTCTTGATTTGCCTTTAAAGACTACAGGAGGTCTAACTTGCAAGATTTCTCTCTGCAGCAGAAAGAGCTGGTTGTCAGATCCCAGGGATGGGTTTATAGGAACTCTGATGAGTCACTCAGACTCCCCCATCCTCAGTGAGAAACCAGGGGACCATTTTTTGAGGCTACTGAGGCTGTATGCTATACAGGACAGTTTGTGCATAAACAGGTGAGGTTTACATCTGTGTCCAGCCTAGTGATTTTCAGGTCTAGAAAAGTGGAGGAGTTCACTTTTTTTTTTTGGTCTGAATTTAAAATTATTAATCTATGAGTGAAAACGCTAGTGGGTTGTTGAAATGCTTCTCTTGGATCCAAAGCAAAACCTTTGCATTATCACCTGAGAAAAATAACTCATTTTGGCACCAGCAGTTAATGCAATTAGGTACCAAATCATCCATATTCCAATTTTTAAAATAATCCTTCATACTTTCAATTCATGCACCATTTTTGAATCTTCTGTGATATTTCAGTAACATAGTTTAAACTGAGTTCATGATCCACTCCAAAAGGGTGAAGGCACAGGCTTGGTCACAATCATGTGTACTGTTCCATTCAGCCAGAACTTAATGACAATAATTGAAAGCTTAGACTTGAAAGGCAGAATTTTCAGATTGCACCATCTCTACAAAAAGTGAAGTTTTCCCACTGTCTACTAGTCTCATTTAAAACACATTTCTCCTGTAACCAGGCTAAGGATCCGGCTGCTTGCCCTTCGAAGGCCAATAATCAAGAGACAAAGTTGATGGATGGGGGACTCTTGTTCAAAGTGCATCTCACCCCTCTGATGGGAGCCGGAAGGTTTTATAGGCACGTAAGAAGAGGCAGGTGGTCAAAGGAAAAAGGCAATGGTGGGAGAGGTGGTCTTGGGCAAAGAAGTTTGAAGAGGGCAATCTCTTGTCCACAAAACAGTGTCTGGAGGCAATAACTTCAATGTAATGAGGTCGCCTGCAATCCCGAGGAGACAGACCATTAAGGCTAGTTGTCCTGTAAATTAGTGAAGCAGACATTCAGTTTGGAAGTCAAGAGTCGTTGGAGCTGGAATGTAGGAGGTCTTGGGGTAAACAGAGTCGCTGGAGCTTCAGAGGGAAGGGAGCAAAGCAAAGAAAAAACTTTTCAACTGTTTTAAGCTAAATTATGCTGTCAAACCAAACTAAACTTGGGAGTGTTAAATCCTGAAAATAGAAAGTACAATGCCATCCTATTACACTTATACATAGAATCTGAGCTCATATACCTGTGTGGATGTTGGACTGAAGACCTGGGCTTGTCTGTAATAGAGATGACAAACCGAGACACATGAAATTGTTTAATATTGTTCTGGAAGAGAAAAGGTGGGGATGTGCCAATTCTTAAATAGCTAGCAAAGTACCTATTTAGGATTACCTAGATCAAAATACATACAAGTATTGAGACTAAGTTGGATATCCTCAATAACCAAAAAATTACAGTAATAATTTTCAAAGTGTGTAGCTCATGTTATTATTATTATTTTCACCGTAGGTGAAATTCTGCTAATAATGGGTGGTGAGATCTGGTTAGGGGGATTTATAGCACAATCTCTAAAGAGTAAATAAGCAATATCTTAATTTAGCACTTTGAAAGAACTAATTTATCGACAATGGTAGTCCTACATGTATGTTCTTCAGAGGGGAGAGGCTTTGTTACAAGTGTAACTGAATTAATACATGGAGGGAACAGTCAACTCTGAAGGATATAGAATCTGTGAATTATGACGAAAACATCACATAAAGGGGTAGATGTTCTCTGTCATCTCTCAGCTGCCTACCTGAATGACATCAATCTCCCCTTATGAGCTAAGAAACGAGGGTTTGACCTGCTTGATTCTCTCTCCATTTATCTTTTTGGGATTTTGAATTCAAAATTAGGGTACCACAGGTGTCAGTTTGGTCCAGTAAATTTTCTCCTTTTGTCATGTCTCCCAGTTTCTAAAGCAATCAAGGAAAATCCTCTTTTCTTCTCCCACACCCTTCAGAGGAAGGCAGAATGAAATTTGTTGAACAGAGGCTGATGGGAAGGCACGCGTCTATTAACTGACATCCAATTTCCTGATATGCCAACCTTTGCCCGAGACTGAATTTGATTATGCAATAATGTGCACACAGAAAAATTCAACTCTGCTTATGCTACAATATTAATAGAAACTGTCACTTAACCAGAGGAAGGGCTCACAAATCAGTCTCCCTTATTACTGAACTAGTTTCTGTGTCTATTATCAGATCAGCGTGAGTGTTTCTAGATCACACTTCTGTGGGGATTTTTGTTGGGACTACCTCCATTTCTGTGGAAAACATGAAAACAGCAGCACTCACAACAAAATCCTGAAATGTGAAAGAAAACATGGTAGAATTTCAGTACACAGACAGTGGAGCCTGTTGAGATGCCAAGTGCAGGGTTTGATTTGGGGAATATATATGACAGAACACTAGTTGTAATGCTTCAGAGTGAATAACTAGCTATACTTACCTACTTTATGCTTTATTCTAATGGGTTAGTCCAAAATAGGCTAAGTAGGTTTTTAAAAAATTATTTATTTACTTATTTTCAGTTGCAGTTGGCATTCACTATTATTTCATGGTAGTTTCAGGTGTACAACCTAGTGGTTAGACATTTATATAACTTGCAACATGATCCCCCTGACTAGTCCATTATCGTACCCACCTGGCACTGTACATAGTTATTTCCATATTATTGACTATATTCCGTGTGCTGTACTTTATATCCTATGACTATTCTCATAAGAGTGCCTGCTGGGTGTGGTATGGGGGGCTGATTGGAGTAGACACCTGCAGTGATGGGGTGCTGAGATTAAGAGCCTCTTCCAGATCTGGGGGAATGTGTCTGTGGACTGTCACTGGACATCTGGTCAGCCCAAGGGAATTGAGTGAAGCAGGAAGCTTTGGAGTTCTCAGTAGACATCAAAGCCATCACCCTTTGATTAGGACCAAGAACAAGATGTAGAGTTTTTTTCCTAGAAAAATGCAAGCACATGAGTAGTGATGCCCCTACAGAGGGTGTTGGGTGTACACGTTGGGTTTTGCCGGGAGGACTTAAGACATGGGGCGGGGGCGGGAGAGTTGCCCAACAGAATCAAAGAGCTGGGTTGAGAGCAAAGCTTTTACCTTGAAACACCAACTTGTCCCATGTTTACCCAACTTCAGTTTATCCTAATCCCAGCATACTCTTAACACACTGATTTTTCTGTGACTTTCGATTGGTCTCCAGTTATTTCACTCATCGATTTACTCCCTTGGCCATTGTTTGTATCCCTTTACTTCTCCACATTTCACACTATCAGCCACAAGCCAGGACTTTAAAAATGAGTATTGATAGTGTTTCTGTTTTGATTGTGGATGTGGCCAGAGGCAAGAAAGCACTTCTTTTCCAAGGAAACCATCAGCATAGAGAATGCAGTGGGGCAAACACAGAATCACTGAAAACACTTATTAAAGGCAGCAAACGATGAATAGTAACAGAGTAATTGTGGAAGTGTGGGAGTCAGCAGGATGCATGCCCATGGCTTCCTCAACCCTAAGTCCTCCCTTTACCCTGGGTAACTACAGTGTGAAAAAGAACCAGAAAGAAGGGGTGGAAAGAAAGAGGGAGGGTATTAGAAAAGAGGCTCTTGGTCTGCTCCTTAAATGACACTATGTTGTTCAATTTTTAAAAGTATTTCAAAGCAGACTTTTAAAAATATAGAACAAGTGTTCCCAAGTGGTGGTACATGTACCCCCAGGGATATGTGCTGGGCCATTTAGGTGTGAAAAACAATGAGTAATGGGGCAAAAACAAGTAAAGTAAAAAAAAAAATGCAAAACTTTAGTTATGGAAAAATAAATGTTGAGTTTGAATCACCATTCATGGAGGCACTCCAAAATGAGATCGCATTAGTGAATGATGATTGGTGAGGCCGTGGCTGTGCACCCTCCCCCGAAACTGCTCATCTACCAATCATTATGCACAATTTTAGAACAATCCATTTGTCCCATTTCTAGAACTTCCCCAAACATATAAATATATCTGTAGCCAGACTGTTTGATCAGTTTAGTCACTGACTGAGTAAAAGTAAGTGCATTGTCTTTAATCGTGATTCTTTTCAAGTAGATTTTTAAATTTAATGTTTAAATACTTGATCATCATGATCAATATTTAACTGTGTTACAAGTATTGTAAAATTAAATCTGTGGTTTGTACTTTGAGTGTAATAATTTTTATTTCCTAACTTATTATCTCATTTCCACTCTTTTACATTAAGACAGGCACTGAACAAAAGTGTCAGTATTTAAAAACAGCTGTTTTTAAAAAGCAGAAAAGAAGGGACACAATTTATAGAAATAGGTTTAAAAGGGGTACACACATGGGAGAAGGTTGGGAACCACTGATATAGAAAAATATATCTCTTGGGAGGGGCAGGGGTCCTGTCTCCGCTAAATGTCAGTATTTAAGATGAGCCCTCCCTCCTTGCCCATTCGAAGTCAGTTTACTAGCAAATCAGGCAACAGTGCATGGACATGAAGTCACGGAGTGTGGTGTAAGAGTCTGGCTTTTATTCTTAAAAAAAAATAAAGTAGTAAAAATCTGAAATTAGCTAGAAGAACAGCAAACTTGATGTCAAACCTAGACAGAGACTGAGATGAGTGCCCTGGCCAAACTTTGTCTATCGGGATGCCGATTCCACATCGACAGGGATTCTTGACAAGGGTGGTTGGTAAGCAGTTAGGTATACATCACTGTTTCCCATGGTGCTTTGAGAAATCGGGATGGGATGAAAATTAGGAGCCGCACAGCCAATTCCAAATTGGGAGGAGGAGATGGAGAGGTGGTCAGTTGAAGGTTGTTTTTGTCTCATGGCCTATGCGTCTAGTGAGCTCATTCTGAACCGAAGGGGATCTGATCCCTGCTCTGTGGTGACCGCTGGGCCTTTTTCTAGGCGTGGGGACCACACACACTTTGAAACAAGGCAACTTAGCATCCGCTTTTGGGCTGGACACATGCCGGGCTTGAGTTTCTACAATGCAATCATTGCCAGTTGATATGTAAAAGTCATTACTATATTTTAAATATTTGATTAACACAAATTGTAAAATGGGCTCTGTTAAGGCAAGAATGGAAGGAATCTCATGAATTATGTATACACGTATAGCTTTCGCATCCCAAACTGTTTATTTCTTTCCCAAATTTGCTAAAATGAAAAATACAGATGCTCAGATTTTTGGAGAATTCTTATAAAAAATGCATTCTGTAGGTTTTAACACTGGTAGTTCATGAATCTTCCATAATCTAGTGAGATTTCGAAAATCTAGAGGTTTCACTATGGCTAGATGCTAATGGCATTTTCTAAAGCACAATTTTAGAGGGGAAAATAAAGAGCCAAATGCACTGTAATGTGAGGAATTAAAAAAAATAGATTCCATCATCATAAAATCTGAAAATAAATAAGCTTTGGAAAATTTTCATAGCTCATAAACTTATTATTAGCCAAAAAAGTCCTATTTTTAGTCACTCAATCTCAACACCATTAACTTTGACTCCTTTGTGGCCATAGGTTGCCATATCTTGGGCAATTTTCTACCATCTATGAGTTAAACCTTTTGTAAAACTATATTTCTTCAACTTAATAGAGCCATTTTACTCTAAAACAGCTCTCTGTGTTTGCTTTTTCTCTTTACAATCAACATTAGTTTATTTAAATCTAATGTAAATCCCAAGTTTCATTAATAGTTGGCCCACCTCTTATTATTTAATTGAGCATACCACAAAGTAGGTACCATGCCAGCTGGTCCCTTTGATGGTGCAAAGCCAAGCCCTTTTTTTTAAAGCATAGTTTGTTTTTCACAACAAAAATATTGACATTCCCACTTTGGCAGCACTTTTCCAGGCTGGGTGGGAAGTACCTTCCAGGTCTCTGAGACTATCCATCTAGGAAACTTCTGAGGGGCAATATCTGGGCAGTGACAGACGTCCAACCTCAGCGTTCCAGTGCTGTGAATTAGGGGTTTGGGGGTGAGTGGACGATTAACACTCACAGATGACTGAAAAATCTCATTTTATAAGTAGTTGCAACTTCTTCCCTCGCTGAACATCTTCCAGAGTCTCCAACGATGAACAAAATGGACTGATTTTGAATTCTAGCTCCTTTTATTTCCTTTTTTTATTTTTTTTTTCCCCTGTGGAGGTGCTAATAGGCAAGGCTACCATCAAACGACATGAGGACAGATGGGCAAAATGAAATGCAACTGTTTTTTTAAAACCTCTCAGCAGATTTCTGATTCCAGCCAAGATGGGCAGCCTTATGCTTTCTCGTGTTCCCTCGCACAACTGAAAAGCCCTGGACATAACACAGCAAAAAACCCAAGGAGGAGTCTGAAGGTTGAAAGAAGAAGGTCAGTTGCCTAAGGACCTGGGTTTTTGTTTTTCTTTCATGTGTTTCCAGACAGTGAGTGAACTGGAAAGCCTGCAGCCTAGAACTGCAAAATGTCAAAGGCTGGCCTAACTGCACAGAAGACTTCTGATAATGCCTGCCCTACTTTAGCCCAACCCCACTCAAGTGTTGCCTGCCCTCCCTCCCCATGGATTCAAGCCCAGTGGGGAGCTGATCGTCCCTCCTCTGCCCAGTGGACACCAGTGAACAAGCTCCCAGAACCGAGAATAGATCAAACCTTTTGTCAACAGCATCTGATCGGCATTTCAAAAAATTTCACGCAACACCAGCAGAATACACGTTTGTTTTCAAGGGCCCATGGGGTGTTCCCCAAGATCAATCATACTCCGCGTCACAAGACAAACCTGACCATATTTTTAAAAATGCACACTGCACAGTTTGTTTTCTAGTCACAGTGGAATCAAACTAGGAATCGATGTATAAAGACAACAGGAAACTCTCCAAATACTTGCAAATTACACGGTAAATTTTCACGTATTCCTTGAATCAAAGAGGAAGTTTCAAAGCCAATGAAAGCATGCACAATCCTGAATGCAAATGCAGTATATCAAAATTATAGTACTAAATGCTTACATGAACAAAAGGAGAGCTCTCAAATTTAAGTCCTTAAATACAGGAAAGGGAGGATCAAAGTAAACCCAAATGAGTCCATGTAAAGAGCTTATAAAGATAAGAGCAGAAACAAATGAAATTAAAGCAAGAAAACAGTAGAGAAAAAAAATCAATCAAATAGAAAGTTGGATCTTAGGGGCAAAATGTCCATTAAACTGAGAAACCTTGGACAAAAATAAACAGAGAGAATGTCAGGTATGAAACAGGAGATGTGCTGACACATCCTGCACTCATTTAAAAGAAAATAAAGGAATAAAACAAACAACTTTGCATATATAAATTCAACAACTTCAAAAAAAAAAACCAGTTCTTTAAAAATCATAAATTACTAACACACCCCTGATGACTTAAATCATCAGAATATTCTATCAGTGACGAAAGAAAGTGAATTTGTAATTAGAAATGAGCAATCAAGAAGTCTCAGATAGTGTCATTGGAGAATTCTATAATGCATTTAAAGGGGAATTATTAATAACACCCAGAGGTTAGAGTCTCCTTTGGGAAACAGAGGAGAGAGGAACAGGTACTAACTCATTTGTTAAAGCCAGTACTGCCCTGACACCCAACCAGAGCAAGACAGACAACACACAAGAACAAAATCTCTCAAGCATGTTGGCACAAAAATCCCAAACCCAATGTTTGCAAAGCAAACCCAGCCATGTATGGGAGAGATTCTGCACCAGAAGCAAGTGTCATGTATTCTAGGTATGAAGGTTGGCTCAGTAATTGAGTCAATCCATATCGACCATATCAGTAGGCTCAAGGAGAAGAAAATCATGGTATATCAATAGACACAGAAAAGATACTTGAAAAATACAAAACTCACTTGTCGTTAAAAAAGAAAAACTCGGCAAATGAAGAATGGAGAATTTCTTCCACCTATAAGAGAAACTAGAAGAAACCTATACCTGTCAGCATTCATGGATGATGGAGTACATTCCCCTGAAATCAGGAATAAGGTGAAGATGTCCACTTTTACCTCTCTTATTCTAGACGTTTTAATAACGCAACAAAAGTAAAGAAAAGTCATTCAGATAGAAAAAGAAGAAATAAAAATGTCCTTATTACCAGATGATACCATATCTATATAGAAAATCCCAAATCTACGTAAAAGTCCTAAAACGAAGAAGTGCTTTCAACAAGGTTGCAGGATATGAAGTCAACACAAAAATCAAATCACTTGTCCTCATACGAACAGCAAACGTGGATACCTGCTTAGGTATCAACTTCATAAAACAGGCGAAGAACTTGTATACTGAGAATTACTAAATGCTGACGAGGGAAGACCTCCAATCATGGAGAAATCCACTCTTCCTGTTTGTCATAGCAAGACTGCAGTTCAAATCAATGAGTGGGTTTTACACAATTGCCATCCAAATCCAGCAAGGTTTTTTTTGTAGACAGAGACAAACTTATTCTAAAGCATATCTGCAAAGACACAGGGAGGGCTAAAGTCATCCTCGCAAAGAAGGAAATCTGGGACAAAGGTTGGGGGGGGGTGAAATAAGGGGAAGAGATTGGGAAGCTCAGTTTGGTGGTTTCAAAGCAATAGCTATGGGGATATAGGTTATCACATGAGAATATAGTCGATAATGTTGCAATCACTATGGGTGGCCTCAGATGGGGACTACATTTGTTGGGGTGATGGAAGGACGGTGGGAGGGTTGGGTGAAAAAGGGGAAGAAATCAAAAGTACAAATTTATAGTCACAAAACAGTCACAGGGATGTAGAGTGCAGCACAGGGCTCACCAGCAATAACACCGTAATAACTGTGCATGGTGTCAGAGCAGAACCAGATGTCGTAATAAGGCTTTTGTAAGTTATATAACTTTTTCATCACTACGCTGTACACCTGAAACCAATATAATATTATATGTCATTGAGAAATAAAAATAAATGAGGAAAAAAACAGAAAACATCAAAAAAAAAGAGAGAGAAGGAAATACTGGGAGACAATACTCTATGCCATGTTGATGCTTATTACATCACTATGATGATCACGTCAGTAGGGTATTGGAGGAGGGATGGACGGATGCATGGACACGGTAGTGAATCCAGAAATAAACCCTCAAGTGTACCCAACTGATTTTTAACAAAGCTTCAAAAACAATTGGATAGAGGGGAAAAAAGCCTTTTCAACAAGGGTGATGGAGCAAATAAACCTTGACCTAAACCTCGGGCTTAGACAAAAATGTAAAACTTCAGAAGACCCTCCTTTGGATCGGAGGGTTGGGGGAAGCGTTCTTAGACTTGATACCGAAGGATGATTCATAAAAAAGAAAAAATTGGTAAACTGGACCTCACCAAAATGAAAATATTTGCTCCACAAAAGACCCTGTGAAGAGATGCAAGACAGGCTAGACGCTCAGGGAAGATATCTGCACACCGAGGACTTGGATGCAGACTAGTAACGACTTCCCACAATTCCACAGTAGCGAAATGGACGATCCAGTTAGAAAAATGGGCAGAGGACATGAGTGGACGTTGCACCAGAGAGTATATACAGATGGCAAATGAGCACGTGAAAAGATGTTCAATGTCTAGATACCTTGGCAGGATGGCTATAAAGCATAGTGACATCTAGTGCTGGCTAGAATGCGGGGACAAGCTGGGGCACTCACGCATGGCCCGTGGGACCATAAAAGGGTGCAGCCACCTGGGAACTATGTTGACAGTTTATTACCAAATTAAATGTGCAGTCACCATGCCATGCAGCAGCGGCCTTCGTTGGCATGTGTCCCAGCAAAATGAAAACCTACAGTCAACAGAAAAACCTGTAAATGAATATTCCCAGCAGCTTTATAGCTTAATAGCCCCAGACTGGCAACAAACCAAATTTATGGCAATGGGTGAACGGGTAAGGAAGCGGGGGTCCCTCAGAAACAAGGAAGACTGTTAGTGAGGAAGGGGGACAGGCTGTCAGTGCAGGCAACAACTGGGATGGGTCTTGCAGATGTACGCTGACGAGAAAGTCTCACTGTGCACAATTTCATGTACATAAAAATGAAATTGAAGCAGTAAAATCACAGAGAAAGAAGACAGAGTAGCGTTGCCACAGGTGGCGATGAGTGTGGTCACAAAGGGGGAGGAGGAAGGGATGTCTGTGAACAGTAGACACATGTGTACCTTGATTGTGGTTATAGGGGTCTCTACATGGGGTACATTTCTGTAGAACTGTCACCATCGCGTCCCTCGGCCCCACCCACCCAGCAACGTGTGGTGAAATCTGAACCCGGTCACTCTCCTGGTTGGCACTGTCATTATGCCAGATGTTACCACTGGAGGGAACTGGTCAGGGAAACCTCTCTGCACATTTTAAAAAGCAATTTCCTGTAAGTCTATAATTATTTCAAAACAAAATAGGTAAGAATTCTGAGGACTTAAGTATACTATGTACATGTAAGTGCATATGTAAATATATGTAATAAATGCACATTTTTTGAGAATTGAAAGCAGGAGTTTCAGTGCCCTGACTCGGATACTAGTTACTCAAGTTTAATGAAAGTTCCTGTGATTGTTTTTTTTGTTTGTTTTTTTAAATTCATTTTTATTGTTAGACTTATTGGGGTGACATCTGTGAGCAAGGATTACATAGGTTTCAGGCGTACAGTCCTACAGTGCACTGTCAGCTTGTTGTATAATAAGTTCACCACCTAATGTGACTTCTCTTTCCATCACCTTATATTTAGCTTCCCCCCCTCCTCTCCCACCCCCTCCCCTTTCTCCCCTCCCTGACCCACTCGTCCCCAAATAAACCTTAAACTATTGATTGTGTCCATGTGATTGTTGAATTATGTTGAAAATAATTTCCACTGATAACTCTTTTTCTTCCAATAGAACAGCATAGTTTAAATGTTAAAAACGATGTAAAACAGAAAAGAAAGGAGAGTTACAGAAGTGGTTCAATGTCCATACAGCCTATCTAATTTCCTAAATGAAATATCTGAGAAGTTTCACGCCTGATCTTAGTATCAAACGCAATTACTGAACGCTGGGCGCCCATCGGGAGCGAATTGCATGGTGGGCTGTGCTAGTTTTCCATGCCTCGTTCAGAGAACCTCGCCCTGACAGAGCCCCTTCCCTTCAGGCTGTGTGAGCTTCCCAGCAATGTTGCTGGGGGACACGGTGTCAAGCACAGTGCATAGGACGTGTTGAGTACATAGGACTCCTTCCCCCAGCTCCCTAATCTGTAATGGGGTCTCCTTCCTTCTTAGTGGGAGGGGTTGAGATGAGACACCTGATGTGCACTCCGTAGAGATGCGTGCTCCTTGTGACAAATGGCTGCTGACAGGTGTGTGCATTTTCACTCATCTCTGGGGACCAATCCAGTCACTTGTTGTGATGGTGAAAATGGAAATGGTACCAGGTAAAGAGAGGGGTGGGGTCATGGGGACGCCACAGAATGGCTGTTTCCCGTTCAGGCTGTCACGTTGCATTTTGCTTAGTAACGAAGCAGACAGGAGAACTATTCCCACATGTTGGATCTTCTTTGCTCTGGCATCACATGCCCATGGAGCTCATCAAATCTCAGGGGAACACCTAGTTGTATGCTGGCATCATTCTGGATCGGAAAACATTTATAATAACACATCCCAATAATCGAACACCTACGATTATAAACAGGTAACTCGGCTGAACATGGACAGCCAACCACATGGCTTGCCTGGAACCAGGATTTCGACTTCAACCTGAAATCTTTCTACCGTAGAACATCACCCATTCCTCATGTACCATGTTCATAAGAAAGATAAAGTCCAATGACAGTGTAATGATGGGATGGAAAGGCTTAAAAGACATTGATTATGTATCTATCAATCTGTCTATTGATCTATCAGAAGTTGATCTTTCCTCGTAACCAACTAGAATTCGTGCTGACCTCATTCCCTAAGAAATGAACAGAATCAATACACAAACAAAATTAATTACTAGTTGCTGCCACATCATCTTTGGGCAGGAGGTGAAGGTCATTAGTATCTTTTTAAAAAAACTGTCCTAAACCGTGTACAGGGTTTCCTTGCTCCTTTTGACAGCTGCCCCACTGGTCTCATCTGCGTTTGCTTGTTTACCGAATTGTGACATCAACTCTTTGCAACTAGTGTTACTGGGTGTAATATTTCATGCCGAAATAAAATGCAGAGTGTGAAGAATACCAAAAATGGGGAGAGAAAGGACATCGTGCTATGAGCTTTGTTCTGTTGCATTCCACAGGAGGGGCAGAACTGGGCCTCACCTTGGCACGCACGCCCTTTGTTTGCACACCGGTCTGGGTTTGTGGGTGCTTCTCCCCTCCCCAGTATTCCCAAAAGGAGCCCAGGAGGTGGAAAGGCCCTGTGCAAACTCCACAGTGAAGTCAGGGGAGCCAGCAATGTCTCAAAAGGGTTTCATTCACCTCAAAAATTCCACAGGGATCTCATTCTGGCGGGAAGGAGTTGTGTACAATGAAAAGTTGTTCTCTCACTGGTGGGAATGAGCCTTTTGAAAGTGGAGTTGAACTGAAAGGCTCACTGTAGGAAGCAGTGCTCATGTGACTGGTGTGTTATCTTCATGGTGTTTATGTCTGTTTTGTTGTTATTTGGGGATTTCTTTCATCATTTTATTTATCGGTCACATCTCTCTTGCAAATAATTTCCTTTTTAAAGATGGAAGGAGAACTGACTGGGTGGTGAGCACGCAATGCAACGTAGAGGTGATGGATTGTAGAATTGTGCACTTGAAACCTATATAATTCTACTCACCAATGTCACCCTGATAAACTTAATAAGTTAAAAATAAATAAAAGACAAGTAGAACTGTTAAGTCAGTGTCGGTTGCAAAAATAACTCTTGGGTGAAAATATTCTCACTGCTTTGTTAAAAAGATTAAAAAGGAGACAGATTTATATAATGTTGCTGAAAATAAGAGGGACTTTGAAGTGATAGCTGAGAGGCTTATGCCACTCGGGCCATACTTAGCAGGATGTAGAATGAAAAAGAATGTCTGCAGCAAGCTTGTCCAACCTGCAGCTCACAGGCCACGTGTGGCCCAGGACGGCTTTGAATGAGGCCCAACACAAATGTGTAAACTTTCTTAAAACATTTTGGAAATTACACATGGATTTTTTTTTTTTTAAGCTCATCCGCTATCATTAGTGTTAGTGTATTTTAAGTGCGGCCCAAGACGATTCTTCTTCCAATGTGCCCAGGGAAGCCAAAAGGTTGGACACCCCTGCTCTAAAGTCTTAAGGCTGAGAGCTTTTGGATTATTCTATTAAAATGAAGTCACTCTCCTGGGAAAGGAGTGATAAAATCTAAGCAGTGTGAGGCTGATAGGTCCCCGAGGCCAAGCTCTGGGCCCAGTGATAGACTCCTTCAGACACCTTTGGATCTGGGTCCTGTGAGCCTTTGTAATTAGCCTTCACATTCCTGAGCTCATAACATTGCCTAGGGCCTCAGTTTCCCAGTCTGGAAAAACAAAAGGGTCGCCAAGGTGATGTGTAAAGAGCTGACAGCCTTGAAACACTGTCAGATCGGAAGGCTAAATATTCAAGTTCAATGCAGGGAAGGCTGAATATTCAAGTTCAATGCACGAACTGCCTTAGCATCTCCCCTCCCCTCCACCCACACAGAAGTGAAGATAACAGGCTGGTTTGAATGTTGGAGACCTGCTCCTCAGGGGATTTACCTCCCACCTGAGGTTGTGTTTCCCAAGACCCCATGTGGCCCCGAGGGGTAACCAACCAGAAGGCCCCCACGGTGTCCGTGAAATCTTTCAGTCCTGGTTCTCAAATCCTGTTTCTTACAAGCTAGTGATCCAGGTAGCAACCTGGGGGTAGGTGGGAAGATAGCATTCCAGTGTAAAGCCCGCGGAAGTCTTGTCCTGGTGTATTGGGTGCTTGGAGCACTGGGGTTGGGGTGGGTCACCTGAGATAGGGTCGGAAGCACCGTCTGAACCACCCATGGACTCACCTCTTCCTGCAGGGGTCCTAGATCTACCGAATCTTCCAGAAGCCCAGCTGAAACCTACCAGGTGGGCTCTTGTTCTGATCCTTGAGTAATCAGGTTGAGGCCACTTGCAGGGCTCTGTGGGCATTTGGGGGTGGGCTGTCTGACCCATTTCAGGATGGTTAGCTGCCCTGGCTTTACCTGGGGGTCCCAGCAAAGCCCATGCATTTCCAGATGGCCTTAGCCCTGCCCAGGAGTACCACTGGGCGGATGGGAGGTGAATTGCATGACCAAATGTTTGCGCTCCATTGTGAGTCCCCCACCTCCACCCCCACCCCAAGCCGGCCAGCAGACACTAGTTCGAGCCCCATGCTTGAGTGGTTTGTGTGACTCAGTGACGCAACTGAAATTGTTTGCATGCTTCCTGGTCAAAGAAAGCAAATTGAATGTGTTTGGCATATCAGCATGACTCGGTTCATTGAGCTCATTCCCCAGCCTTTTCTCTAACTTCTGTTTCAGTGTCCCATTTTAGGACTCTTTCTTCCCATTGAAATAACTGGAAAATTCTTCAGGACTGTGTCCTTAGCTGTCTGTGTGTGTGTTAAAAAGGTTTAAAAAGAAACTGTAAACATTTACGACTCACAGCTTTCTCAGTGTGCCTAAGAACAAAAGGGCTGGTGGTTTTGGTAAAATCTGATACCTTTTGAGGGGTTGGGGACAGTCACCAATTTCTAAAAATCTTTCTCTCTGGGTCCCTCACAACCCTGACATACATGCCTGGAATCTCCCATCACATACCATCTGGGACCCCAGTTCTATCATGGGCATAACCTTCCTGAGAAGAGCTGTGTCCCGGCTGGTACCTGACGTGTCCTGTGACTGACCCGGCTGTCAGCCTGGGACACAGAGATAGATGCAAAGAATCACTTCTGGAGGTGACGTAGAACAGTGTTGGAATGAGAGTAAATGTTTGTTTTCTAATGTCAGTTATTCAAGGCAGGACATTTTCAACTTTGCTTTTGCACAGTTGATATTGCAAAATCGAGCACATCAGAGTATGAATAAAATTGGAATATTAGCAATTTTAATAATAATTATTGACAATTGTTTGCATCGCCATGCTGTGGGTTTCCATGGAATGATTTTATGCCTGATTACAGGCGTGAAATTGAAACCAGGTGTGTTCAGTCAGGCCAACCTACTTGTAGGAGGGTCTACATTTGTCTCCGTAGGTGTCGGTTCCCAGAATAGGACACAGGGCTGTCCCTTCACACTGCCCTGGGTCCACCAGGCTCCCAGTTCCGTGTTGCACCCAACTTGCATGACAGAGATGATGGAGCTGGGGTGTAGACGGGAAGTGCAACCACAGTCCACACCCACGTGCGTGCTGCCAACGCAGGGAGTGGGCAGGAAGTCCACTGGCACACCTGGGAGGTGTCCTCTGGGAGGTGGCAGGAGGGGCCTGGAGGCACCAGCGGTGTTCTGATTATCACCTTACCTGCCTTGCTGGCTGTGTTTCCCCTTTGCTCCTGAGTAAGGTCACTGGCATGCAACCCCTCACACATTTGGGGAGAAGAATCAGCCTGAGGCACGTGCGCATGCTCTCTCTCTCTCTCTGTCTCTCTCTCTCTCCGTCTCTGTCTTTCTCTCTGTCTCTCTCTCTCTCCGTCTCTCTCTCTCTCTCCATCTCTGTCTTTCTCTCTGTCTCTCTCTCTCTGTCTCTCTCTCTCTCTCTCTCTGTCTCTCTCTCTGTCTCTCTGTCTCTCTGTCTCTCTCTCTCTGTCTCTCTCTCTCCATCTCTGTCTTTCTCTCTGTCTCTCTCTCTCTGTCTCTCTGTCTCTCTCTCTCTTTCTCTCTGTAATCTTTCACATTTTGCTTTTTGGGGATGTGTTTTATCTCCCTGAGGCAGGTGATGGTTCCCTTGGTCTTGTTCTGTAAATACCTCTGTGTTCTGCCCGGGGATTACATTTTGCACTTGACACATGTCTGCTGGACTTGTCCTGTGAACCAGGAACAGTCCCAGCAGATTGCATGTGTCATCAGTACTAACAACAGTGAAAATAATCTTAACACTACACAGCTACTGGGAAGTTGTCCCATTGCAGACATTGTGCTCAGCGGTCTGCATGTATCATCTTTCTAATTATCACTGAGAGGCCCCAGGACGATGGGCAGTGACCATTCTCAAGCCTGTCTGACACATGAAGAAACTGAGGTTACAGAGGTGACTGACATTCGTGGCCCAAGGTCATACATCTGAACAGCTTCCTTGATTGAGTTCCATGTGATTGAATGGAATGACTACATCCTCGCTGTTGTGTTCACATTGATGGCATGAGTTACATTTCCTTCCGGGTCAGAGGTCCCTGTCAGTCTATTGACATCAGCCCCCCACAGCAGCACATTGGACCTTGGGGACTTCTCTGCTGTGGCTCTGTCCCTTCTTTGGTCTCCTCACTTGAGGATTTTTTTTCCGAGGTGTTGCATACCTGTAATTAAGAGAGTGAACTGGACATATCAAGTATGAAGCTTGATTAATTCTCACTCTTGTATAAGCTTATGCCCCCGTGCCCAGATCGAGTCCCCACCCACCATGTCCAGTGCAAGTGATAAATGGCACCGTCTTCTTTTTTTGCATTTGGCTTTTTTGCCTATGGGTGTCTGGCTATGCCATTGTTCTAGCTAGTTCTAGTTTCTTCTTTACTGAATTATTCGTATATGTGTTTGGGTCTATTTCTGAACCCTCCTGTCTTTCACTGCCCTGTTTGTCTAAATCTTTGTGCCAATGCCACATTACCCCTGTTACTGCAGCTCTATAATAACTCTTAAATTAGTATTTGTCCTGTGACTTTGTCCTTTTTTAGTTGTTGTGGCTATGCTAGGTCCTCTGCATTTCTGTGCAAATTTTAAGATCTATTTGTAAACAAGGCTGAGGTTTTCACTGAATCGCTTTGACGTATCAGCAACACTGAGTTTTCCAGTCCATGGATGTGGCATGTCTAGCCACTTATTAGGTCTTTTAAAATCTTTTAGAAATGTTTGTACAGATCTTTCGCATCTTTTCTCATATTCACCTATTTCTTATTTTGGACACTATCATTAATGGAGATTTTTAAACTACAATTTCTAATTGTTTGCTGCTGGTACATAGAAATACTCATGTGCTTGGTTTTTGTATATTGATCTTGTAGTTTGCAAGCTTATTAAACTCATTTGTAAGTTTTAGTAGCTTTTTTTGTAGATCCCAGTGCATTTCCTACCTAGACAATCATGTCATCTGCAAATAAAGACAGTGTTACCTCATCATGTACAACCTGGATGTTTTTATTACTGTTTTTGTTTGTTTGTTTGTTTGTTTTTGCCTTATTATACTGCCTGGAATCTCTCATTGGGTGGTTAACTAGAAGTGGTAAGAAGACTACCCTTGTCTCATTCCTGATTTTCTGAGGAAAGCAGTTAGTCTTTTTACCACTAATTATGATGTTTGTGGAAGATATTCATAGGTTCTATTTATCAAGTTGAATAGCTCTTTCTATTCCTAGTTTGCTGACTTTTTTCAGTGAGAAATGATGTCAAATTTTGTTCAAAATTTTCCACTTGCATCTATTGGGATAATAAGATGGTTTTCTTTTGTTTATATGGTGAATTACATCATTAAAAAAAATCTAACTCACCTTAAATTGGTGAGAGAAACCCAACTTGGTCAAGATGGATTCTCAATTCCATAGTTGAAATTGATTTGTTAAAAATTGTTTCAATTTGTTTGCATGAAATTTCAAGACAAATATTGGTCTGTGGTTTTGTCGTGATTTCTCTGTTGTGTTTAGATTATCAGGGTAATTTTGACCTCACAGAATCAACTGAGAAATGTTCTCTAGTTCTCTATATGTCAGTTTTCTGGAAGATTTGTAGAAAATGGATACAAATCCTTCCTTATACAGAGTCCAGCAGAAGCACAGTCCTTTTAAATGAGCTGGTAATCTATACCACATCTTTTATTACAAAATTATAAGCATGTAATTCTGTAACATAACAATATTTTAACTACTTTTAAAAGGGCATTACTTCTCCCAGACACGGTATGCTTGGGAGAATTCACAATTGAAGTCATCTTTGTGGGAAGCTTTGTAACCAAAAATTGAATTTTCTTAGTCGGTATAGGCATATCATCTCTTGTTTCTTGAGCAAGCTTTTAGTCTGTCTTTGAAGAACTTGACCATGTCATCAGAATTGTAGCTTTCATCAGCATAAAGTTGTTCATAACATTCCACTATGTTCCTTTTCAAGTTGTGTAAACCCTAAGGTGATGTCACCTCTCTCATGCCTGATATTGATAATCTGTTTTCTTTTCTTTTCTTTTCTTTTGTCTTTTTAGTTGGGTAAAGGTTTATTAGTCTTCTTAAAGAAACAGCATATCAGTTGGGATATTATTTATGTTTTTAGTAATCTGGTTTTGAGGGGAAATAAGCATTTAGAAACTTCAACTGATATATATTTTTCTCCCTGAAGAAGGAAATAGAAGGCAAATGTATCAACATTTCATGTTAATTCACTTAGGGCGCATGTGTCTCAAACGTCTAAGTTGTGATCAAATGAAGAATGAACCCAGGATAATTAGATCAAGTGAGGCTAATACAGAAGGTGCCAAAAATATGTACACACATTTTAAGAAAGGAAAATAACTGTAATAAAATTATAATAAATATATATCAATAACAAATGATGAATACAAGTCACATTTGACTTCTGCAATTACAAGGGGTGCTCAAAGCGGTTGCCATCAGTATTTATGTAATTCATAGATAACAGCTCTTGAGATGTGTATACTTTTTTTTGGCACCTTGGTATTAGAAACAGCTAAGGGGGCTGGTTGGTTTATTTCGACGGTCTCCGAGAGATTTAAGGTGGCTGCCAAAATACCTCATGAGCAAGGAGAGTTTTAACAGGAAGAAAGTCAAAATTGGGCCCAAAGGAAGTAATAGGGGAAGAAAAGTAATAGGAAGCCACGGGAAAGGTGAATGTAAACACATGCATCCATTCATAGCCGTTAAATTGCACACTTCTGGTTCTGTGCTTTCAAGAAGTGGCAGAGAAAACAGGACGAATGTGGGGGCCATGGGCCGGGTCTGGGGACCCCTCCACGGGGTGTCATGAGGGGCCACTGGCTGCATTCGCTGTTGACAATGACCTGTGACGATGAGGACCGTGATAATTGTCCTCACGACCTCTTCCGAAGTATGGCCCTATGTCCGACACTAAGGAAAATTCGAGCCAGTAGCTCACAAAGGGCAGCTGGCTAGTAAATACTTTGTCCTCAACTCAGTGTGACCACCACGGCCTTGCTTCTCACCACCCTGCTAGAAATGAAAAAAGGAACAAATTTGGTGCATGTTAGGCTGAAAAGGAAGCTTCCTATTCACCAGGAGAGATGCTGAACTGTGAGCTTCAATGTACCTTCTTTGTGTAAAATAGAATTGGATGATTCTTTGTGTAGCGCTGAATTGGAGGATGTCAGACAGGGTTGATCACATGACATGGTTGCTGTAATGTGGTGTCTGTTGCATATTCTGGGCTCTGGGGTCCACGCAAGTGTGCCCTTGGCTGATGGTTCTTCCCCAAGGGAGGACTGAAGTCTTAGGAAGGCAGTAGTGTCTGACAACTGTGTCTCAGGACTTTCTCCAGAGAAACAGAACCAGTTGTGTGTGTATGTACATTTAGAGAGATTTATTTTGAGGAATTGTCTCTTGTGATTGTGAAGGCCACAGACTGAACTGTGCAGGGTGGGCCCATGGGCTGGAGACCCAGGGAGAGCTGGTGTTGCAGCTGGAGGTGGTGTTCCTTTGTCTTTGGGACACATCCATCTTTCCTCTTATGATCTTCAGCTGATCAGACGTGGCCCACCAACATGTGGAGAGCAATCTGCTTTACTCAAAGTCTGCTGGGAATGGCCACTCACAGCTGAAAAAACACTTTCACAGCCGCATCAAGACTGGTGTTTGAGCAAAATGTGGGCATCGCAGCTTGGCCAACTTGATGCAAACAAACCATCACACCATCCTATCAAAGGAATTGGGGTACAGGCTAAGTAGGATAATTTGTGCGATAAAAATGACCTGGCCACGGGTCAGGGCGTGGTCTCCCCACATGTGCTTGAGGGGTATTTTAGGGAGCAAGGGGTTTGATTTGTACTGTGGGCTCTGGAGCAAAGAACCAGGCCCAGTGGGACGGGTGTTAGTCTGTGGTAAGGAGGAGCTTGCTGGGCCCTGGGATGGACTGCTGTCCTCAGCTCCGAAAGCTTCTGGAAGCAGTGATATTGGCTCTGGGCTTTTGCAGAGGGAACTGTTTGTGTCTCTACATGGTCCTAGACCCAGTTCTGCTGTTTGAAAAGACTTGGCTTATGATTTTGCCACTGTGCAAAATTCAGTTATGTCTTTCCCAAACAAACTTGAATAGGAGCACTGAAAATACCAAGACAAAACATAGGTCAGACCTGAATTTAAAAATGGTGATGGGGGGACAAAAGGCATGTGGGATGGCCATACCATAGAGCAAGCTTGTCCAGCCTGTGGCCCAGGATGGCTTTGAATGCGGCCTAAGACAAATTCGTAACCTTTCTTAAAACATTATGAAGATTATGCACGGACCTTTTCTTTTTAGCTCATCAGCTATTGTTAGTATCAGTGTATTTTATGTGCGGCCCAAGACAATTCTTCATCTTCTGATGTGGCTCACGGAAGCCAAAAGTTTGACCACCCCTGCCATAGACACTGTGCTATATGTCGTGTGCTTGGCCAGGATGGGAAGTTCTGATGACCACGTGGGAGTTCACGCGAGCAGGTGTGCACGGTTCTCACCATCTTGTTGGGAATGTTCAGAGAGGGTGTTTGAGAAACAAGACCTCAGTGGGCAATGCAGTCATGCTGCTCAGCAAGGGAGTGGCTTAGGAGCTGTGAGCAGGAGGCAGGGCGACTTTCCCCTGTGAAAAGCTCATATTCTTTGTGTATTTTTTAAAACTTAAAACATGTAAAGAGACCAGTGAGCCACACCCCGTGTCCTGTAAGGTTAGGTCGCTGTTGGCACCATTGTCAAGGATGTAGGAGTGCTGGCATGCCAGGGGTGGGTGCTGGAGGTCTGCAGCCCTGTGATCTGACCTGCTGGCCTCCTAGGGTGACCCTGTCATCCAGGAAACATCCTGCTGGGCCTTTCCCACTCTGCTTGTGTCACCCTTCATAGGAACTCATGCTAATGTTGCATGGGTGTCTGCTTGAGGAAATGTCTGTACCTGGTCTGTACCTGGCTTTGGTCGGTGAGGCTAAGCTTCACCTGGGACACAGAGTGATACCGGTGTCCCGCTGTCCTGGAACTGCCACTGTGCTTCCAGAAACCAGGGCTCCGGAAAGGCAGTTCCCAAAGGTGCATCCCGGGGGACCTTTAGGACCTGCTGTGTGGGTGGCGGGAGGACACGTCACCTCAGGGTGAAGACGATTCACTGGTATTTCTCTCATAGCAGGGGTGGCCAACCGTGTGGCTTCCCTGGGCCACACTGGAAGAAGTACTGTTGTAGGTCACACATACAATACATTAGAGCTAATGATAGTTGATGAGCTAAAAAAAGGTCCGTGCTTCATTTTTGTCATGTTTTAAGGAAGTTTATGAATTTGTGCTGGGCCACATTCAAACCCGTCTGGGGCTACACGTGGCCCATGGGCCGCGGGTTGGACACGCTTGCCTTCCAGTGTGTGTGTATGTCTCTCTCTGCCCTCCCTCCCCCGCCTCTCTCTCGCTCTCCCTACTCCCTCTCTCTTCCTCTCTCAAATAAAGCAAGAGTCTGGAGAATCAGCGAAGGGCACTGAGCCGGGGCAGGATGTTGCCAAGATCCCTGCACTCTGCAGTCAGGTTCATTATCAACACCCTGAGAGCTTAAGGCTGGGGAAAAAAAAATCGTCCCCAGGAGCCTGAAGGAGGCACCAGACTGTGAACCGATTAATTTAAAATAAGACGTCGCGAGCAGACTGGGGACAGGAGCCCACGTGGCTGCAGCTCCTGTCCCTGTGACAAGCCTCCCAGGAAGCCGGGTTGTGATGAGGACGCCACCGGGGTGTGGAGCTGAGAACGCAAGGCGTGGAGTGGCCTCAGGAAAACGTCTTCAGAGCGAGGGCGGGACGGTCCTACTCGGATCTCACTTTCATTTTGGGGTCCCCTTTCCCTGGTGCTGAAACCCCTTCTTTTCATCTGGAGGTACGTGTATTGCCCTGGCTGAGCATGTTGCTGGGTGTTCACGTCGCCCAGTTCTGCAGGGAGCCGATGGGGTGACCTTGCCGATGGGGTGACCTTGTCTCTGTGCATGGTGGTTTCACTGCTGGGTCCACCAGGTGCCCCAGCTGCCCTGCTACATGCAGACGTTGGGGTGGAACTCCGAGGACAACCCTTCCCCTCGAATTTCCACAGTCTCCTGTGAACCTCATTACAGCCTTCAAACACTGACAAGAAAGGGACACAAACTATTAATTATTCAAGCGGTTTCATGAGTCAACTTCAAAGCAAATAAGCAGGGATTTAGAGCAAAGCGATAGCTCAGAGGAAAGATGACACTCCGTCTTACTGTGCCGTGGCCATTTTGGTTCACGTTACTATACATTATGTTTCTTTTTTTCTTCCTCACAATAAAGAAACCCTTCTGCCTTTTCTCCCTTCTTCCAGATCCTAGGAAATCAGTGGGTATTTTGCCTATCAGTTTGGACCTTGGAATGAAGTGTTTTGGGGAGGGACCTTGATAAAGCTGGGAAAAAAACCCAATCAAGGAGTTCCCTGGTGGTGTAGTGGCTTAAGGCTTCGGCGCTGGCGCTGTCAGCGGCTGCGGCCTGGGTTCAATTCCCAGCCAGGGAGCTAGCCACATACCAAAAAGCAAAAAAAAAAAACAACAACAACAACAAAAAAACCCAATCAATGGTAACTAAGTGAGCGATATTGGTATTATCCCCTCTGATGTTTGCACCTAAATAGTCCGTGTTTGAAATAGGCTAACGGAATGGGGTTCTCACTGGGGACCTGGGGCCCCTTCCAGTGAGGAAGGGCCTTTCCGCCCCTGGAATCATAACTGTTTTTTACACAGCTCGTTGAGGGAAAGGATTTCACTTGCAGATGGTTCAGGCTGAAGGAAAAAAATAATCTAGTTGTCTAGCCAGGTAGGACTAAGGGATGTTTGCTTTTTCCCATTGAGAAAACTGCGTGTGCAAAAGAGTTATGCCAAGAAAAAATCTAGTGGTGGGGGACAGCCTGTGAAGATCTAAGCATCCAAGGAAAAGCAGGAAAAATAAATCACAGACGAGGAGAAAACACGTGACTTACGAACAGCATGCCAGGGTCATGAGAACTTCTTCCCTCGGTGGAAGCATTTAATCTGTTTCAAAGGGAGTTAACAGATTTTTAGACGTGCAAATGAGAAAGAACTTTTCCCCCTACGAGGTAAGACCAAGACTCTTCTAGAAAGTGACTGGGAAAGTAAACAAGCGTTTCTGGCTCCCGATCGGATCAGAGTTGTCACCGCCCTGTCACCATGGCGTTGGGCAGGGAAGGATGGAACCAAAAACTCACTTCGATGTTTTAAGAGTCAAAGTAAATGGAAGACATGTCAACCGTAAAGGTGATGGAACTCAATAAAGCCATCCTGACTGTACCATCCACCCAAATTTATCAAATCAGAAATGTGTAGTTCTACTACGACTCATCTGTAAAGCCCCCCACCCCAGCATTTACAAAGCCCCCAACTCTCACAAATTCTGCTGGTCTCTCAGTGACTGTTTAAAGCTCTCTACAACCAGCAAAGAAAGGCTCAGTCCTCACGGAGGGTCCACTTCAGCATTTCTGTGGTCAGCACTGGGAGGGACGTGTCCCTGATTCTATGTTAATTCAATGTTCTCCTGCCCTTCTAGTTAACAACAGAGAGGTGGCATCTGAAGCATCTTGATGTGACACCTTTTCTTAGACACAACTTCTTAGTATTTGAAACATCAATTTGGATTTTGCTATGAGTATGGATTTTGCTATGAATTTGGATTTTGCTATGAAATTGCAAGATGCGTGTAAAGCCTAACGAATTCTGTTTATTTCAAACTACTTAGTGATGAATTTTTTTCCCTGACTTATTTTTATTATGGAAAAATGTTAAGAGGTATCAACAACCTGAAAGGAAAATGATGAGTTATTTGCATTTTGTTCTGAGGAAATAATCTTTTTGGAAATAATGGCCCTTATTTCTCTCCTTGATGGGCATGATATTGGAGAAATTTTTTGGTCTTTTTGTGAAATACATTACCCCATTCTTTCCTCCCATATGTAACTTTGACCTCATTACCCAACAGTCACAAGATATTGTCGACTAAGATAAGGCATCTACTTAACAAAAGATTTTTGGAAGGAAAGGCAAGGGCTTAAAAGTGAGACAAGAAGGCCATCAGGGCCACAAAAGGCCACAGAAACAAAATGTCTCAAGTCATGCTGTGTCTCAAGCATGCATCAATTGATGTCCTCAGATTTCTCCAAATGCAGTTACTTTTATAATTTTCTCATTATCAATATTATCATCCTTGTAAGTCTCAGGATTTTATTTTCCATATCTCAGCATTTATTGCAAAATCTGGAGCTGGGCTATGGTAAACAGTCACAGAATCAATTATCAGTGCCCCCTTCCCGTTTGGGCAACTGCTGTATTGACTCCGAGCCTTCAGGTGCTGCCATCTCCAGCCCTCTGCTCTCTGCCCGCTGTTGATCTCACTTCCTACTCTCTTCCGGTGATGTCCCCCAAACATGTTCTCCCTGAGCCCCTTGGAGGGAACTCACAGTATGGGGCCAGGTGCCCCACACTGAGTCCCATGTTCGCTGAGCTCTGGTTCTGTATGACACGTGAGCAAAGCAGCATCTTGAGGAGCTGCAGAGGGTGCAGGTCATGTGTTTCCTCAGGGCACGGGGATCGCCCTCAGTGGGCACCATGACATACAGGAGAGTTTTCCTGGATTCTTGTGTCTGTTGCCATGAGTAAAAGTCTGCAATTGTCTCTGTTCATGGGCTGTAGCAACATTATTCAGGAGCATCACCTGGCTTCCAAATGTAACATAAAAACTCTGATGGCATATTGATTTGCTCCCAAACATAAACTTCTTTCGTTCTTGGCGTCTTCCTTAGAATGAAGGACCACAGCTCATCCTATGCCCCGATTAGCCTGTCGCCAGCTGTCAGCTGTGTAACTGTGGACAAGTTTGCCCTCTGCTCTGTGCCTCAGTTTCCTCCAGCACAGAGAGAAGGGATGAAGCAGAGTCTGGGCAAGACCTTTCCTCCAAAGTGTCACTTGGATTGGGACAGCCAAACCTGAGCTGCCTTCAGTGGCACCAGGACACTCTGTGGAGAATGGCCTCTGGATCTGGGGAGGATGGTCACAGGAATGGTACTTGACCTAAAGGAGAGAATCAGGGTGAAGGTCACAAAACCTTGAGACAAGTCAGAGCTCCTATAGGGACCCAGTGATGGGTGGCTAGAGGAAAGATGGCAAACACAATGCAAAACAGAAAGAAAGTCTCGGGTCAAGATTTTAGAAGAGAAAAGAAAATGTCAAAGAGGGAAATTTTCATGTCAGGGCAGCAATACAGAAGGGAATACAAGTCTGAGATAGCAGACAGAGAGAATGAATCCTGGAAGGAGGCTGTGGGCCATGAGGATGTCAGGGGCTGCCACCTTGTCTGGGAGGAACAGGCCATGGTGTTGAGTGTCCATAATCAAGGAAGTGATGTGACAACTGTCAACATTACTGAATGCTTGTCCTGTGGCAGACGTTATGTGGGGACCTTTGGATGGGTGATATGATTTAATAGTCAGTTATGATCCCCAATAAACAGATAAGGAAACTGAAGTTTGGGGACGTCACCTGCCTAACGTGGATGCAGCTGGGCTTTCAACCCATCTTGAGAAGCGTTGTCTTAGACCTGAGCACGAAGAACTAAAATAAGGCCAGCATTCTGACCCGGAAGTAGTTGCACTGCATGGTGAATGTGGGTCCCCTTCCTGCCCCCTCTGGGCTGTGGTGACTGGTCTGCTGTTTCTTCTTCCTGACACGTGTTTCCTTTGAGGACAGTGTTAGAGGGCTAAATTGTTTCTAGGACTGTGGAATGCAGCATCTGCACAAACTTCAAGGCATAAGGGGAAGCTCTAGCCTGGGGTCCCATAGGTGTCTCAACCCCCCTGATGTTTCAAGTCTTGTGGGTGATCTTAGGAACCCCCAAGGAGACAGCAGCACAAGTCAGAACTCCCATAGGGACCCAGTGATAGGTGGTTGAGGAAGATGCCTTCCTAGTGTACTGCTTCCTGGTAGCAACTTTGACCTGTAATAATGATTAATGCTGTAAATGACAACTGTCAGGCTCTCCTGGGCCTGCAGACCATCGCACATCCCTCCACATTTACCTGTTGCTTCTCAGCTGTCTCATGTGGAACAGCTAATGGCCCGTGACCAGCCTGAGTGACTCCAGCCCTGGACACAGGAGAGGCCAAGGATGCTGCTGCTGAGCACAAAGTACATTACCGCTAACAAATGACTTTTCAAAAGGAGTCGCAATAAAAATATTCAGGTCTCGCTTTGCCAGCTGCCAAGTAATAGAAATAAACGACTCGGTGGGTGACTTAAAAATTGTTGGACCATAAGTAATACGGTATTTGGGTAAAGTAGACAAGTCAGGCTTTCATCTTGACAATCCATTTTCCCCCGGAACCTAAAAATAGCATCACACTTGGATGGGTTATTGAGGAGTTTCACTGGGGCCGTTTTTCAGTGCTATCGTCCTTACTGCGCATGCTCTCCTTTAGGCAGTGGCTCCGGCTGAAAACCAACACTGTGTGCACGCATGCAGGCACGTGCGCACTTGATAGTACATGGGCCGACTTGAGAGGCAGAGAAGGCAGGCAGCTAGCCACACGGTGGTGAGCTCCCCAGGTTCTGTGGCCTCCTGGACACAGGGCTGGAAAGGGCTGCAACCTGGGAGCACCAGTGACAAAGTGCTCCACCCACAGCCTGTCTTCCAGGCCCAGGACCTAAAGGCGACCTCACAGAGTAGAAAGGGTTTTTGATGCTGCTATTCTTGTCCAATCAGAAACACTGCCTCTCCCTCCCATCTTCATGGTCCAAGCAGGGCTGAATTTGGAGCTGACCACCCACCTGCCCCAGGGCTGCAGAAGAGGACTGTACTACTAGAGTCCCTGCTGATGCCAGTCCACTGATGTGCTACTTACATATGAGAAAATCGAAAGTAAACATAAAATTACTCTCCTGAGAGAAATCATGAAAAGCATGCAAGAGAAATCAAAATAGAGTTCTAGAAGATGTTTGAGTAACCTATAAGAAGGCAAGAAAAGGGCAACAGGATTTAAAAACGAAACAAACAGAGAAAACAAGAAATCAATTGGCAGACTTTTGCCCTAACCTATCAAAATTTCCTTTACATGTAAAAGGCCTAAACACATCAGATAGAAGGCAGGGATTGTCAGGGTGGATAAAACATAACTCAAATATGGTACATGCTTGCTACAAGAAGCTCACTTCAAACACAGCAGCATGGGTAGGTTGAAAGTAAAAAGAAATATCATGCAAGCACTAACTTTTTATAAAAGCAGACTTGACTATATTTATATTAGATAAAGGAAAGAAGGAAAGAAGATAAAGGCAAAGGAAAGAAGGACATTGCATAACAATTAAAAGATTGACTTATAGAGAAGATATAGCGATACCAAATGTGCATGCACCAACAATCATGGAACACACAAAGCCCAAACTATCAGAGCTGAAAGATGGAATAAACAAACAAATTCCCAGTTGTATTGGGGAACCTCCTCACTGCAGTCCCAGCAACTTGGACAGAAAATCCTATGATGTCTACAGGAATAACAAAATCGTGAAATGGGCGGACATGTACGTGGCTGCCAGGGGTTGTGAATAGAGGGGAGGGGGATGGGTGCCGCTGAGAAAGGGTCACGAGGAAGTTGTGAATGTAGGTTGTGGTGGTCAAACACATTTACGTGTGTGATGAGGTCGCTCAGGACCCCCCTCCAAATGGTTGTCTGTTAAGTGGGTGAAATCTGAATGAGGTCTGTGGGTTGTACCAAGACCAAGTTCCTGGTTTTGATACTGTACTTGAATTATGCAAGATGGCAGCACTGAGGAATGTGGGAGGTGGGTATGTGGGATAACCTGCCCTTCCTTCCCCAACTTCCTGTGAATTGATAATTATTTCCAAAGAACCTTCAGGCAAACCAACATGTGGAGACTGTCAGCGTTGTAGGTTGCCAGGGGGTTTGTTGGCACCCATCTGTACTTGTGGTCATGCTTCTGTCGTCATCACATAAGTGTACCCTTTCTTGACCTGGTTTGGATTGGGATTGAAAGGGACCCATCTGGGCCGTGGATTGAAAGAAAAAGAAGGCCATTCCCTTGTGATGGCAGAGGCAGAGTCACACCTGTACCTGAGGCCAGGCTCGCCCTGCATGGGCAGAAGGGTGCCACGTGCCATGGCAGTGGTGATGCTCACGGCCATTAGGCCTCATTGTGAGGTTGTACTCAAAGCATCAGAAGCTAAAAATAGGGCCTTTTATTTCCTGAAGCAGGGGTAGCAGCTGTGAACAGGGCAGCGTGACCCAGTGACAAAGAACATGTGGTTGGACACATCTATTGATGAAAGTGACGATGGCCCAATGTCCCCACTTGGATAAAAATTCTTACGTGTCCCACCCATTAGGCAATTAACCACGTATATCTGATTCTCTCTCCATTAGAGCTGTCTTTGAAAGCAGTCTTCAAAAACTGGGGTATGACTGCTTTTCTGTCGTGATAGAAATGAGTTTTCTTTGTTGCACGATGTGGATGAAGATGGAAGGGCATAAATAAATCACCCGGGCAGATCGATGTCTGATAAATACACACCTTTTGACGTACTTCCCAAGTTCAAACGCCTCTCTGCTCCATGGATTACGTTTTCATAATTATTAAAGATGACATTTGATTAAAAGTTAAACCCAATGAGGTCACATCACCACATAGGTTATTGATTTAAAATGTCAATCTTGTCATAAAAGAGATGGGGTTTGGGGATCTCTATTAGTCCAGTTGACTCTCTTGGCAGCATTTACTTGAATACTCCATTACGTAATATATTTGTCATGTGGTTTGTGGCTATCAGCGCTATGATTTAGGTGTGACAATTACATTAGCAGCTCAGCACCGAAGTAGCCCAACACGTTCTCAGACAACAGTTGGCAGAAGAACTGGGAAGGCGCATTTCCAGGCTGCGCCCTGCAGGTCCAAGTTCATGCCTCAGCTTCCTGTCCACACTGTCTGAGGAGCAGCACCCCTTTCTTTATTTTGTTTTGCTGTTCGTTTTTTTGTTTTGTTTTGTTTCATTTTTTGCTGTCCCTTCACAGGGTGGCCACCCCCCATTCCCTCTATTGTATTTTCTGCATTCTGAATGCACATCTCTCAACACACCTGGTGGGGGGGCCTTTCCTTTTTTACATCAGTGCCTTCTCTGAGAGCATTGTCGATGGCCATGCAGTGTGGCTGGCCCAGAAGAAGCATGCGAGAAACGTTTGCTGAATGACCAGTGAATGGGATGCTTTAAGGGGATGCTCCCAGGAGACATCTAGCAAAGGTGTTGGATACAGGTGCTCACAGCGAAAAGGAAGTCTTACTTTAGCGTGGTGCTTATTGATGCTGTGCCTTACCTAAAAAATGACTTCACGAATATTTCAGGGCGATGCTGAGAGTTGCATGTGTGGTGTGTGGATGCACACACATGTGTAGTTGCCTCCTGAACATACGGATGTTGGAGGATTCAACGGATAACCAGGAACCATGAATTTTCTTAATGGCGATGATCTCAGGTGGCTCAGTTTGCCTGTTTTGTGACCCACACTCATTGTCAGTGAGGTCATATTCCTTTAAGGATTTTTCAAATTCCTCATCATGTACAAAATATGGTCATGCTGGTATTTCCTTCTAATGTCACAATGTACGTGCAAGGTGAGTGTAGCAGGTTAGGAAATGGAGGCTCACGACAGTGGTGACCTATGTGGCTAGAAAAGGCAGAACTGGGTGTAGAACCTGAGTGGTCTCCTTAGTGCCCACCCCCAAATCCTGCAGAATTTGACTGCTGCCTGGACTTTTGCCAGATTTGGGAAGAGCCCTTATTGTCAAAGCATTTGGGGCAGTTGGCAGTTGATTTTCATTCTAAATTAGGCAACTATAATATTACTAATAATTTCTCGTGTATTTATCAATTATTACCATCCATTTCTCATCCATATAGACAGAAGTTCAGGGGAGACAGAAGAGGACACTAACTTGGGGTTTCAGAACATGGGGTTGTAGTTACAATCTAACAAAACCATTCAGTACCCATATCCGGTTGCTATGGAGAGAATCACATGTCCATAGTTGGCTAAATGCTGGGAGAGTCCTGGCCCGCTGTCCCCACACAGAGAATCCCGGTCTTAGGAATGCCGGCCGGTGGCCACGGTCCACGTGAGGTCACTTCTCCGGGGATAGCCTGCTACTCCTCAGAATTCCATGGTTGCTTCTTCAAGGGTGAGTTCTTTCCTTGATGAAGAGGGTCCGTTCCTCCCTCATTTCCACTTGCCCAATTCACTCTTCACGCCAGGTGGACGTGCTTGGACGAGGTGACACTTGGATCAGCTTTGTGCAAAGTTGAGTTTAACAACGATCAGCTTTCCCCTTCGCTGGCATCACGAAACTTAAGTTGTTATTAAGAGGTGGTTGGCCTCAGTTTTCAAACAGGAAATGAACCTTCAGCAAACCAAAGAACAGTGTAGGATTTGCAACAGGTAACTGTGGACCCATCACTGCATCTGTCAGGCTTCCTTCCAAGCCCCTTCCCCCCAGACCTAGAAGTTATGAAAGCATAGTAACACCCCAAGTTTTAGAGCAAACTATGGGGGGCACAGGCTCTGTATTCGTGTAGCTAAATGGGAAAGTGACAAATACATTCCAAGGGCAGAAATGGAATTGCTTTTGTGGGAACTATTTTGTATCCATGTTTATTAGGGTCGTTATTGTCACCTCTTGTCTGTGTGGGTACCCTGGGATTTTCTCTGTTGTTGAACTCTAGTTCTGAGTGACCTATTAATATTTTGGTTGGCAACATAGCAGCTCTAGGGATGTTTGGGATCAAAACAGCCAATTTTCATTCAAATGCCATTTGACACGAGGAGAGGAAGTCACAGATGTGTGAGTACCTGCACAGGTAGCATGATGCCATGCAAAGAATATGGACTCTGGAATGAGACAGACGTATAGTGGTTTGAGCTTTTATTATGGCTGTATTGTAAGCAAGGGGAGAGAGCTTTTTAAAATTCAGATCTGTGAACTAGAGATGATGCTCTGCTTCTCATGTGTTTGCTAGGACAATTTAGTGACCTCGCCCATATAAAGTACCTAACACAGTGTCTGGGACATAGCATGTTCCCACCCATTAATAGTCCCTTTTCCGTTAGCTTGTTATCTTCATTTTCTGGGATTTTACTTACACTTGGATACATGGGTGCCTGACTTGCTACCTAACACCCATCCGCAGCATTGCCCATACAGGTTTCTATTTCTAGACAAGGACTAATGATAAAAGGGTTAACCTTTCATTGTGAAATCACTTGGGATTGCATTCAGCAATTGGGATTCAAGTAGGTGGACAAAGGTAAACCGTGAACTACCAGTTCTTGCTGAAATCTTCTGAAAATGCCTGAAGGAATAGAGGTCACTCACTATTAGATGCTAAGAACCCAAGAGGAGGAATATTTGTCTCAATGTCACTTAACTAGAGGCCTCTCCACAGGAGACAAAAAATCAACCACAAGTGAAGGCTTAAGCCCACCTCCTGCTTGTAGCACTACTGCTTTGAGTTAAAGATGAAGGAAGAAGTAGTAAATGCTTCCCAGAGACGTGGTGAAAAGCTTCAGACTAAAGTAATGCCTGTACATACTCCAAATAGTAGGTTGCATTTCCCTTCTAACTAATTACAAAAGAGGAGGTTGCTTTCAACTTTGAGACCAGAGCTCCTAGGTAAGAGCGTCATTATCGGTGTTTGTTATATCACATCGTGTGCTGGCACCCAGATCACAAGGATCGTACAACGTGGACAAGAGTTCTTTGTAAAAGTCCTGGGCTCTAGGGCATTCAGAGTAAAATCAGGGTACTTACAGAAAAGTCTCATGTTTGTGGCAGACAGAAGTCACACCTCTGAGGTTTCCCGAAGGATATGATTTTGAGTCATTTAATTGTTCCTGATGGCATTTGTTGTTTAAGTTTAGGAAGAATGGGCCGAGCTTCCCTTCTTGTACAAAAAGTCAGGACACAAATAATCCTTTTGGAGTTGGATGCATCGTGAGAGAGGGTCAGCTGGCTCCCTCGTTTTGCCACTTAGTGCTGGCAGAGTGGAGCGGCAGAGCCCAGGGCTGTCTCCCTGCACCATGGTGCCTCCTAGAAGAGGCAGGCTTCAACAGACTGCTGTCTCTGATGACTGTTAAAACATGCATGTCAAAAAGTTGTCAGGAAACAAAAAGAAGACATCACAAGTGGAAAATGGGCTTGCCAAAATATGTCAGTCAGGAGTTCAATAACTATAGTAGACAAGGTGAGTAGTAAGAATAAGCCCCAAATTTGTAGAGTATTCTAGGTGAAGGACACATTTCCTCCAGTACAGCAGAGGAGAGGCAAATGCTACAACTTACGTATAATTGATAATCCAAAAAATGCAAATGAAAACAATAATGAGCTTTTTTGGGGGGGAAGGGGGTCTGTCTAATTAACCAGCTAAAAAGGCAGGTGCCTGGGTGGTGAGGCCAGGCTTTGCAGTATGGGCCCAATAGGTAGATGGCACCCATGCCTGCTTGGTTTCTCCATGAGCATAGCTGGAAAATGCATATTCTCTCCACTGTGCATCCTCCAAAATAGTGCAGAGCGTGGAAAACTTGTCTTTGTGTCTATAAAGGTGTTCCTCATTAGAGTATTTATAACACTTAAAAAAGGGGGCGGGTTAAACAAATTAGGATACATCCTTGTAATAGATTATGCATGTACTAAAGTGATATTCCAAGAATTTTGAATGTGGAAAGGTGTTCAAAATGCAATTTTAAATGAAATGAAGCACACAGCACAAAATTTAATATAAGCATGATCCCAGGTATATTAAATTAATCCATGTGCACAGCAAAAAAAAGTAAGGCAGTTCACCTAAATATTAACAGCAGTTTTCTCAAGATAGCGTATTTTTCTTTAATTTTGCAAACATGCTACAATAAACAGGAATTATTTTTATAACCAGGAAAAGCAATACACTTATTTTAAAATAATTTAGAAAGTTAAATGAAAATTAAACCCATTTATTCATGTACCTTGATTTGCCACAGATTAAAAAATTGGGGAGTCATCAAACCTCTTATGCTCACAGTGCGCCTTCCACAGATCTCATAAAGTGGCTATCACATGCCTCATAATTTTATTATTACCCAGTGTTCCCTGCATTTGGGGTTTATGGTTTTCACATTCAAGGCTATTTATTCATCCCAGTAAACATTACAGTCATAATCTGATTTTTTTTTTCAAGCTTCTTCCCAAATTTTCCATGAGCCTTGAAAAGTGAAAGTTAGCTAAATATTCAGGTACTGAAATTTATCCTGTCTCAGAATCTACAATCTTCCTGTTTTGTTTTTTTTTTTTAAAAAAAAAAACAAAACTATTCAATGTTCCATGAGCTTTGCACGAGTAGTTTGGTTTAGTTCTCTTGCTATCCTCCTTTAAGGGTGAAGAAAAGGAGGCTTGAGGACTTACCCTTTAGGCTGTCTTCCTTCCTCTCATGCCCAACACCACTAGTTTCCAAGTTTCTGTATCCCGGCTGCAGAATAAATAGGTGTAACTAAACATCTTAGTTGTCACTGTACAAAAATTAGATTTATCCTCTGTTTAGGATCCCACTTGATGGTCTAGGAAATTGCAAGCCTTCGTGCTTTGGTTTTTCACTCCATCAGTTGGAGATTATTAGGAGTTTTCATCGAGGCTAATGTTCGCCTGTTGACTGTTTCCAGAAAGGGCTAAGGTTTCTATTTATACTTTCATAAATACTTTTGTAATTTAATTGGTTTATATTAGATATAAATGTACAGTTTTATGGGATTATGGGGACATCTATTTCTATGGTATCCCACAGTTAAAATGTTGACGACGTTCTTTGGATCGTATGTGTCATTTCTCTGTCTCTGGGAAGGTACCAGCCTTGAGAGCAGTAACCATATATAAGAGTCATTTCTTCTTGCAATCTACTTGCTATTATTACCTCTCCCTCAGCACTTAAGAATGGACTCTAATCTCTGATGTTTATGTAAACCAAAATTGATTTGAGCAAGAAAGAGCTGCAGCCCAGGAGACACAGAATCAGGCAGCAACTCCACTTGTTCTCCACTGAGACAAAGTAGTGGCCACCTTTTATAGAGAAAGTTTCTGCCCGGATTCCTGATTGGTCCAGTTTTATGCAAATGAATTTTCCAAATTGTGCAGTTCTGATTGCTTGGCAATGTGTCTTCTGATTGGTCGGTATAGATGCAAATGAAGATATGATTGTGCAGTTGTGATTGGACAGGGCAGGTCTCAGTCCTTTAGTCAAAAGACAAAACCCACAGCTCTTATAATGGTTGACTCTGGTGGCAGGTACACAGCACAGGAAGTTAAACACTCAGTTTGAGGCTTCCCTGAAATGCTAGGTGTGTGAGGGGCCTCCACCAGCAATGGCTGCTGGGCTGTGGTTACGAATTTGGACCCAGTTAACCATGAAAAGTCCTTCTTGGCAGATATTTTCATTCTCAGGGTCCACATTACTTCAGTTGGAAACGACCGATAAGGAGGATTTTTGAACAATTTTCTATACATCGGAATATATTTAAACGTTTTCACAAGTCAGCACAGCCTCCGATTTTTATCAACTAGTAGCTGAATACAGAGGGGTGATGGTAACCCTGATATTAAAGGAACTCTTTCTAGTTTCTTCTAACCACAGGGGGATCCTCTGACAATTTGCTCCTCCTCCCCTCACATCATCCCTCACATCATCCCTTACATCATCAGACAATCACAGTGTACAAATGTTACTCAAATCACATGAAGTACAAAGTCTTATTTGCAATATGGATTTTAATTAAATGCACTGATTATAGAAACCTGTGTTCACCTGATACCCATGGTTTGGGGGTGGGGGACAATTACCCAGACGACAGCTTCTGGTTTCCAAGTCCTGAACCCACATCCTTATTTTGTCCTTATTGGCAGCAATGCCCTCACCAAAGGGCCTAGAATGGGTATCCTCTTCCTCCTAGGACTGAGACTGACTTCCATGTGTAGACCCCGAGTTGATGGCTGTAGTGGGGAGAAAGTCACTTGATCCCTTCATTATGCAAGCTAATTGCTTGGCCTTGCCTGCCTCTGAGACGTATCCCTTTGTGATAAGATCTGCGGAGTGATTGGAAAAACCCATGATCAGAGCAGAGTAATGGAGCAATGCACTTAGCAGGTAATGCCTGGGAGGGTCCGGGTAGGTAGGATCCCGGGAGATTGTCTAGGGCTGGAGGCTGACAGAAGGAAAGAGGTAGGCAGTGCCTGAGCAAGGAGCCTCCGTGGGTGGGTCCCCAGCTGGTGGCCTGCGTGCCTGACGAGCTGAGGGGTTGGCCTGGGATGACGCCTGCAGGGTGGGCTTGCTTAGGGCCAGGGTCCGATCTGCAGCCTTGGGCGGGGGAGTGCACCTGGCGAGCACTTGACTGAAATATGCCAGTGAGTGGACGCGCCTGTAGGATGAAGGGGCCAGGCAGCGAAAATGGCGCAGGAAGCAAAAGAATAAAAATGGCTCCGGAGGAGGGAAAAAGCCGTAGGAGGAACGGGAGAGGTTTTACACCCGGGGCTGATTTATCTGATGTATATTCGGCTTGTCTCGAGGCCTCTGGCTCTCCGCTGGGATTTCAAAGCTCCTTTGCCGGATATCAGATTGTAAGCAGATTTCCCCGGCTTTGCTCAGCAGCTGCCTAAGCAAGGCTTCCCCCGGAATGCCAGCCCCGCACCCTACCCACCCCGATGCGGCATGGCTCTGTGGGAGCACCCAGCACGGCAGCCTGAACCCCATGGGTGTTGCCTGGGCCTCAGTTTCCCGAACCTCTCTCGTTCAACAGGACGGCGTTGAACAAGATACTAAAACTCCTACTGTGGGCGGTGTTAACTGATTTTTCAAATAGGCTGATATCTAAGGCCTAATGAGTTGTCTGCAACATACCAGTGACCACTAGGCAGAACAAAGGAAGATGGTTCTCATGCTGTTTGGGTTTGTTTTGTTTCCTTTTTTTT
The DNA here is from genome assembly GCA_004026885.1 of Lyroderma lyra. NCBI lineage: Eukaryota > Metazoa > Chordata > Mammalia > Chiroptera > Megadermatidae > Lyroderma > Lyroderma lyra. Next base: position 81,415 of record PVJL010001646.1, read on the forward strand.
TTTTTTTTCCATTTTCTTTTAGCTTCGGCAAAGCCCTTAAAGGATTAGGGTAATTTCTATTAGCCAGTGTTATTTATTACTCAGTCTTTAAAATGGTGTACACAACATTTTTGAAGACAGAAACTGCTGATAATATAATTTGCCATGAAAAATTCAGACTGCAAAACTCATTTTTCAACAACGGGTAGCAAGAGTAAAAGAAAAGCTGAAAAGAAGGCTACCAGAATGTTATGAATAATAGAGAATTTTTGGGGTGATGGGTTACTGTAGGAACCAGGGCCGGGGAAAATTCAGTCAGCGTGTTTTAGAGCAGCTTTGCTAAGTTGTACTTGCCCAGAGAGTGCTTGTGTTTAAGTGGACTCATGCTCATTTGCTTTTTACCTGGATGTTCCAATTGGGTGTACTGAATATGGGTCCTCTCTGAGAACTCTGAATCTCAAAGGAGCTGGATGACTCCGGAGTTGTCCTACCAATTGCTGAAGCAAAGAATCTTTTTTTGTTCTGAAGGTCTTCCTCTTGGATAAATAACGAAATGCTTGACTAGTAAACAGCTGCTCTGTTGGATAAAACTTTGAGAGAAGGTGTATTATTGCATTCCACTGTTGAAATTAAATCAAATTATTTTCCCTTGGGGATAATAAAGAAGGAGAGAAAGTGATTCCTGCTCTAGTGGGTATTCTGTGTTATAAGAATACATTATGAAATATTGCTCTTATGGCAACACCTCTATATTTTTTGATAGGTGAATTTCAGAAGCATTTGGTCCCATCGACGTGGACTTTTCCACAATATCCCAGGGTCTGCTAAGGAAAACGGTATGTCCAAGAAATACCTGAGCAAGAATCTCACTTGTTGGAGATTTGGGAGCTGCTAGAATGAGGAATTATTTTTCCTCTACTCATCTTAGAGTTGTTAAATGAGCTGGAAAATAGTCTGGAGGCTTTGGCTAGTGATAAATGATAAAGATTTATTCAAGGGTCTTAGGGTTTGCAAATCAGGAACACGACCAAGCAATACCCAGCATGTTCTGAAGAAGAAGAGAAAAAGAGTTCTTAAAGAAAGAGGTACACTCTTGAGAAGACTCAGCCCTGTATCCTTAGCCTCTGGATTGGTCTGAGATGGTTGTCAGTCAGATACCAGGCAGCCTGGATGATGGACGCCAGGCTGTGTGGTCATGTCCGGGGGTCTGGATGATGGAGGTCAGGTGGATGTCCGGCAGTCTGGATCCATGTATCCTTTAAGCGGTGATCAGAGGGTTATCTGGAGGTCTGTTGGGTCTCTTTCCTCATGTACAAATTCTACCTTGAGTCATGCTTTGTGCCTTAATGTCTCAAATCCAGATCCATGAGCCTTTCCTCTCTGTCACCACGGTCCCCTAGATCCATGAGCCTCCCTCCCCATCCCCACTGTCCCCCAGCTCTTTACTAGCTCTTGGTTGCTTTAGGATTTCCATCTCACACACAGGAAATCCAGTCTCCTTGTGAGGCGTTCAAAGCCACCTGATTGGCTCTGACCTACTGAGTGTGTTGCCTCCTGCGCCCTCTCCAGCCCCACTGAGACATCTTCTTAGTTCATGTGACGCTCGGACCTCAGCACCTTCACCTGCCCTCTTTTCTCTGCCCTCTGGCACATTCTCCTGTAGCACCAACCTGCAAGCTCAACATCACCTCCCTCTGTTCTGTCCTTTATTGTCTCCTTTATGGAGTTTTTCTGTCCACTCCAGCAAACATGAATCCTTCTGCACTGTTACTCCTCATTCTTTCAATCTGCTTTATGTTTTAAGGCAGCTGGCATATCCTGTAGTTCTTTATTTGTTTTTAATCATCTGTGCTTCTCATGTTCGACTTATTGGTGCAACTGCTGCAGTGACACCTGGCCAGTGGGACCTCTTACTGAACTATAGAGAAGTGATCAGTTTCCTCTACCCCAGGTCTCACCACCTTTCTTTTGTGGTTAAGTAGTTCTTTACATATTTTAGATATTAGACCCTTATCGAATGCATTGTTTGCAAATATTTTCTCCCATTTGGTTGGCTGTCTCTTTGCTTTGTTGATGGTTTCTTTTGCTGTGCAGAAGCTTGTTAGTTTGAGAGAATCCCATTCATTTATGTTTGCTTTTACTTGCCTTGCCTTTGAGGTCAGGTTCATGAAGTCCTCCTTGAACCCGAGGTCTATAAGTTTAGTACTGATGTTTTCTTCTATATGGTGAATTGTTTCAGGTCTTATGGGGAGGTCTTTAATCCATTTTGAGTTAATTTTAGTAGATGGTGACAGTTTATAGCTCAGATTCGTTCTTTTGCATATGGTTTACTAGTTCATCACCTTTCTTAAAAAACTGCACTTATACATTTTCTTCTGTCTGGGTCTGCCAGATGCGAAGACCACTTTCTATTTTGCCTGACACTCAGGCTCCACAAGTGGTCAGCCAGGTGGCTGGTGGACACACTTTTGGCTCAGGGTCTTGTGTTTCTTTAAAGCATATACTGGACCATCTCCCCACCTGATTTCTCTTACTCCTGAGCTCCAGGGTACCTTCTCATGACTCCTGTACTGATGCTGGGCCAGTCCCCACTTGTTCGACTCCGTCTAGCACATTCTTGTCAGCAGCGCCCCTCCAGAGTGTCTGAGTATGCTTGCAAAGGCCACGTCACGAGGATTCTCACTCCGTTGCAACGTTGTGCAGAGGCATCTCCATGGTAACCCCTTGGCAGCACTCTTTTCTGTATTCATTTATTAGGAAACAGGCCAACCCTGGGCTGGAAACTGGGACTCAAAGGGGCTTTTGATTGACGGTTATCATCTTCAAGGAGCTAGCTCCTAGTTCAACCGAGGAGGTCACAGTAGGGAGGGGGCATTTGAGACCGCACTCTGCGGGGGAATGCGGTCAGCAGTGCCGGAGGGGTGCTGGCTGCCTCTAGGGACGAGGAGAGTTGAGGGGTTCAGCCAGTCCTAAGGGGGTGGGTTCAGGGTGTGGGCTTCTCCTCCTAGTTCACGGGTCACCACAAGTGACTGTGGTCTCACATGGGCCACATGTGATCATCTCACCACTGGCAGGAAGACAGCTGAGGGATTGGTGGCTGTACCAGTGAGGTCTGACCAGGAGAGGGAGGGGATGGCGTGCGTTTGTAAGCAGAGAAAAAGGAGGTACAAGAGCTACTGGAGGGCATGGGGGAAGAGGGTCCAGGGCCAAGGCCCTGGTTTTCAGCCTCCCTTGTGGCACGTTCCAGTCCTGCACTTGAACTTCACTTTCACACCAGATGTGAAAGTGGGTTGTCGCTTGTGGACCGCCCAACATTTTTCAAGTTTTCAGTCCCTGTGTCTACTGGTCTCCACCAGCTGTCGGTCCCCTCAGGACCCCCATCCCACCTCCCATCCTCTTCTGGGTCCCTTGGCACCCCTCAACCCGTGTCCCTCACTCACAGCGCTTGCCCTGTCCTTCTGTCCCTGTGTGAGTCCCGCCCAACCACGACTTGAGGATGAAGCCACCTGGTCGGTATTCTACTGCAGAACCCACCCTGATGTCAGCCTGCTTGCTCGAACATTCTGATCTCCCTGTGCCCACAGCGTTTTTTGTCTGTCCCCAACTGCTCAAAACCACTTTAAACATTTGTTTCATGCTCAGGACTCATGTAATTTATACCTTGGAGTTTGTACCTTTTGAGCCCCCCTCCCCAATGTGCCCCCCCTCCCCCCGTCTGGCAACCATCACTGCATTCCCTGTATCTGTGAGTTTGCAGGATTTTAGATTCTATGTGTAAGTGAGCTCACGCAGTTTTGGTCTTTGTCTGACTGATTTCACTTAGCACAATGCCTCCAAGGCCCATTCATGTTGCTGCAAATGGCAGGATGTCGTTCTCTTTATGACTGCAAAATATTCCATTGTGTGTGTGTGTACATTTGCTTTGTCCGTTCATCCATCAGTGGACACTTAGGCTATTTCCCTGCCTTGGCTACTGTGAATAATGCTGCAGTGAACATGGGGTGCGTATGTCTGTTCGAGTTAGTGTTTTCATTTTCTTTGGATAAAACCCACAATTATGTGAGCTTGGTTTCTTGCCTCCTCTTTGGAACATTCCGAACTACCCATGCCCACGTCGTTTCTAGCTTTTCCTGACCTTTCAAAACTCATTTAAAAAAAAATAATGAAACGCTCCCCCTTTCAGGCACTGACCTGAATATATCTTAAATAGTTCAGGTTTTAGGACTGTCACCCCACGGACTTGTGACCTTATGGGTGGATGGTCAGTAAGTGGCAGCTGTCGATACATGCTTATTCAAAGAATGCCTTCAAGGACTTTTTTACTCATGCGTGTCTGTCTATTGTTCCAGAAAGGAGAGTAAGCACCCTCCAGAATCAATATTTTTGTCCTTATCCCCTTGCTAGAACCCACCATGATGCTAGGGGACATGGGTAAAAAGCAATTAACTATAAACCTGGGAGATGTTCGCGTCTGTGTTTTCCTAGGGATGTTCACGATGAGAAAGGAAGTCGTTTGTGAGGTGGTTTTATATGAAGCCATGCTCTTGTGTTTACGAGAGGTGGGGACACACGTGTGAGGACATAAAGGTTTCTGCTCAAATTGGGGGATTTCAGAAGAAAGCTAAGACAGCAGGCAGAGTGGTCCTCTGGGGTGGATGCAGCCTGAGGAACTCTGTAGAGCTTCTGCGAACCATACGGTTGCTCAACAGAACAATCAAGATTCAATTTGCAACTTTTATGTACAAGGGGACCATGCTTTGGGCCAGCCATTGCTTGGTGAAACAGAGGCGACCCTCTTTTCCGCTTTTGTCTAATTTGAAGGGTTCAGATAGGTTGTGTGTACGTGGTAGGGGCTTGCTTTGTTCACTCAGCTCTGTGTTTTAAGTGGCATAACCCTCGACTTGGAATTCAGTGTTTTTCATACATTAACCACCCCTTTAATCTCCTCTGTTGCCTCTTAGCAACTTCTGAACATCTCTTTATACTGAATGCAATGGTGTTGGGTCTTCTGAGACATGTAGTACTGACTCATGGAAGATTTAAGCATGCACAAAAATATTATAGTTTGCAATGCATAGATAAACAAGAGTATATGGAAGTCTCTTAAAATATGCATTGTGACTCAGTTAATTTTTGCATATGGAAGAGCAACCCATTCCTTAGTATTAAAAAATTAACATCATCTGCTTTCATTTGTATGGAATGAGAAAGCTGTATTTGTTATTAAATTCTCCTCTCGCAAAGACACTTCAGCTCTGGACCTGACATGGTGGGTGAGGGGTTTTCCTGACTGCTGTGACCTGTGCTGGCCCATGTTTCAGAAAGCCTGGCGTTACACTTGGCCAAAGCCAGATCATGGTGTCACAGGCAAAGAGCCATTGTGCCTTGGTGATGGGAGCAGTGCGGACAGGGGCACTGAACGGCTCACCAGGCAGATGCCCTCTGTTCTCCTGCGGAGATGCAGGGACAAGGAGGAAACAACCCCAAGGGGCCCTACTACAAGGCTGCTCGTGACGATGGACCCATTAGCTGTTGCCACAACGATGCCACTTAACAATCTGCCTAAGGGGTAGTGGCTCAAAACTGCAACTGATCTCCCAGCTTCGGGCATCTGCCGGTGGACGAGAGGTGGACAGAGCCAGATTGCGCCTGGGTGAGCGTGGCTCCGACCTGCAAATAGGCTCCTGGCCCTTGCTGGCGACCTTCAAGAGGGCGACTGCCAGCGCGCAAGCTGAAGTGTCACGTCTTGCTTAGGCATGCGCCCTAACGTCCCACTGGCCAAGGGAAGCCGTGGCCAAGCCTGCCATCTATCGGCAGGTGAAGGTCTTTGCAGGTCATGTGACAAAGGATATGAACGTAGGGGTGGGGGAGCAATTGGGACAACAGTCAGTCTGCCAAAGGACACCATTGGCCTTATTATTGAAGCCAATGGACAGAGGTTTTCAGGTGGCTTGCAGGTGTGTCAGGTTTCGATTTCCAGGTGAGGGAACCGGGATGTGCCATTTCATCCCAGAGATTGTGGTCTAGGAGCTGTGCAGGGTAAACACGGGATTGTCACTTCCAGGGGGAGCTCCCAAGAGTCCTTCAGGATTATGTCCTGAGTCCATTTGCATGAACATAGATTTCTTTCCCAGACTGACTTCTTAAATAGCGCTTTGGGTGATTGGGAAAAGATATTTTAAGGAAGAGAGGAAAGGGAGAAGAGAGTGTGACAGTGAGGATAGAAGACACACACACACACACACACGCACACACACACACAGGGTGATGATGCAGGAACTGTAGGAGCCACACGCAGTCGGTGCTTCAGATATTACTGTGGGATTAAGAGGTCAATAAAACACCCCCTCTCCCCCTCTTGGAACTCATTGAGAAAGACATAAAGTCAACTGAGTAGAAATTAAAATATCAGATTTATGGCTGCTGAGGCCTGGAGCGGAGAACATCCGTGTCTCTGCTGCGCAGCACACAGCCAGGTCCCCTCCTGTTCTGTGCACATCGAGGCCTCCCATGCTTGCCCCCATCTCAGCAGCACGAAGCTTCGGGTTCCCAAGGCCACAGGGCAGAGGCCACGCCCAGGTGCCCACATGCGTTCTGCGCTTCCCACGGAGGGCACGAGAGCCCAGTGTCCACCTCTTCCCTGTGTGTGTTTGTTCCCTGTCCTTTGCTGTCAGCTGTCCTCGGCACTGGCCCAGCCATGAACTGGCAGACTGGGCGGGACTGAGAAATTGTCACCGCCCCTTGGCACGTCAAGTGTGCCCCCGGGATGTGCTGCTGAGATGGACCAGGGGAGACGGGAGCCACCTTCTCAGGTCCAGGGGCTTCGGCCCTGGAAAGTTGAGGGACACAACATAAAACCTGGGAATCTCAATTCTGACCATGAATTCATATTCCACAGGACATGGTGACCCTTTACTCCAGGGTGCTCGTCCCCTGGTGTCTTTGAACCTCAGCTGTACCAGTCACCCCGTTTCCCCCTTCCAGACCTTCTCACCCTCATCCAGCCAGTCCCAGAGGGAGGGGGCCCCTGAGAAGTGAGGTCCCTGCAGCGGCTCTGTGGGACCCCCAGCCATTGTTTCAGCTCTGGTAGGTCATCACATGCAGTGGCCCAGGTCTAGATGTCATTTGACTGGTTCATGTCCTGCCTGGGGAGGGTGATCGGATCATCACAGGTTGTTACTCGTAAAGGTCCACTTGATAATGGGCTATAGGGGCTGAGAACTGAGTCTGCACATCTAACAGATGTCTGTCGCCCCCCACCCCATGCTATTCCAGTGCCCCTTGCGTGTATAGCTTCCTCAGGATACAGGGTTGATACAGTCGGAGACAGCCCCAAGAACTGTGGCTCTTGGGATATCACACCCTCCACATCTTAAGTGACAACCGGTCCACAGTTTTAAAGGTGAACGTAAAGCCAGTGAGTCATGACTGATTAAATTACCAGCTGTTAATTATATTGCCGGTTATAAATTATAAACTCTAATTCTGATTAACACAACAGCTAATTAATTGACATCTTTGGTTGTGTCACAACGGAATCTGGCGTGCACCATGCCACACTCATTGGGAGGGAAATAAACGTGACTATAAGCTGTGACACAGTGGCTGAGTTGCAGTTGGTGTGGTCCCCGAGGAAGCCTGTGAAGGAGTAAAAAACATAAAGGACACTTAGAATTATTGTTCTCACCCTAAAAATAGCCTAGTGGCTCTCCAACATGAGGCAAGTCACGTGTGGAAACCCCGTATTTTAATATCTAACGTTTCTCATGAGATCAAGGCAATGTACAATTAACTTGATAGTTGATGTACATTCTAACCAGCGCGTTGGTGAATAGAGACCTTTTCCTACTTTGAGTCACCATCCGGATGCCACATAGAAGTTTGTTTTCAATGGTGGAGCCGCTTGGCTGGTCCACAACTCTGGTCGTGAGTCCTCTGAACTCATTTGAATATGAATAATGTCAGATATTCTGCTTAAGTTTAGCAGTACTATCTGCTAAAGGCAACCGATGCTCTGGTTTTTGAATAACTGGGTAGTTTTTGTTTCTTGACCAAGGTCCAAAGCAAAGGAAGGGCATGTTAGTCATCAAAATCACGCTTTCACGACTCCTGTTGGCACTGTAGACATTGCACCTTCTGTGAATGCTACACCTTCCATGTGTGTGTGATGCACTGAAAGGGAATGATCACAACTATCGGTTTACATTTACAAGAAGCAGTGATGGGGCTGGGGTGTCACCTCCCAGTTTCATGGAGGCCAGAAGAAGACATCAATCTCATGGGTCAGAGACAAGGGACAGTTTACTACTCACAGTCACATAATGTGTGGGGCCCAGTGCAAAATGAAAGTGAAGTCTTTTGTTCAAAAAACAGGAATGATGTGTCACCCTTCTGCCATCTGAAGGTTATCCCTTGTGTCTCTCTGTCCTTGGGCACCATGCTGGTTGAATAGGCAAAAACCTCATAGTTTCTGGGGACTTTTAAGTTTTGTTTACAATATCCCATTAGCTAGGACAGCTTCACATAATTCCACGCAGACAAGTCCATCCAAATAGTTCTGCTAAAAACAAAAAACAAAAAACTATCAAGCCAGTATTTTTCACTTACATGATTTGTAATCCTGTTACTATTGTGATTTGTGTAATAGCAGTCACCTGACGATTTCTGGGTAGAAACCAGAAATAGACATGGCCTCAGAAATGAATGAGCCTGCTGTCTAAAAATAGCACATCTTCTTGGAAACTGAAAGTACTTTAAAATGTGTGGTGGCGCTCACCCACGTGATGTGTCTTAGAGGAGAGGAAATCCATTGTTAAATCCTGATGTAAAGGCACAGGTATAAAATCGAAGGGTTTTGGACGTCTCACAGTGCAAGTATATTGGAGGAGTTCTTGGTTTAAAACGGAAATATCCACCTTTTTATTTTATGATAAATGCCCATTTTTCTGTTGAAACTTCTTTTCCCCTTTGTCTGCTCCGTTAAAGGGATTCAGGGAGAAATAATTTTAAGTGATACTCAGTTCAGCACATTTCATAATGCGAGTTCTATAAACCGTATAACCCAGAGGTGACTGTATGTAAGGACGTAGAATTCTTAACCTCATGGTCGTCTGCAGGCACTGTGTTCAAGCCAGGAGAGAGCACAGAGGTGTCATAAATGCCACACAGAATGTCACTGGTCTGCAGGTGTCGTATGCTCCTAGTTGTTTGCAGATCTTTCGAATACAGAGGTGTTGAGGGTACCCTGCACACGCAATATGGCTGTTTCTCACAGACAGTTCTTGGAGCACCTGTGGATGGGTCCATTGTGTCCCCTTTTGGAAGCCTATTAATCAATAGTGGTTGCTGGAATATGTATCAATTCCCTGAAATATTCAGTTAAATGCTCATTTACAATAAGGAAAATATACAATGACTCCCTGGCATACACACACATCCCAGAAGTCCACTCGTACCATGTCCGTGTGGGTGGAACGTCTGTCCCTACCTAGAACGTGAGGCACCTGATTGTCTTGCATCACCTTCTGGTTAACGCATGACGCGTCTGAGGTCTGCCGTCGGACTTGGACTGTTCCAGATGGGTGGGGGAGTCTTTTGGGGTACAGGAGCTCACCTCCAGTCCATCGTCACGGGGACCCATGGGAACATTCCTGTCCTGTTCTAGATGTGGAAGGTGTTTAGGAAATGAAATCCACAGAACCCTGGGGGCAGGCTGACATTTGGGGCCTGTGTTGGTTTGGCCGAGCAAATGGGTATCTGGCAGACAGAGCAGGGAGCAAATTTGGGGTAGAAAGCTAATGAGTTAGTCTGAGGCACATCGAGCTTGGGTTACATGTTGGGTCCCTGGATGGAAAGGTTCAGAGGCAGCCGAATCCATCCATGGGGATCACAGGAAAGGGCCCTGGGCCAGGGACACCTGTGGAGGAACAAAAACCTGGAGGCTGGCGTCAGGAATGGAAGATGGGTGTCCCGCTCCCGCCCCCACCTACTTTGGGGGAATAAGCAACCTTCCCTAGAAAAGACTATAGTAGGGCCACCGATTTGCAGTGACAGTGGGCTATAGATGAGACACTTAGTGAAAAGGTTGTTTATCCAGAGAGGTCAACTAACTATAGCAATGGGGTTCCCCCCACTTTTAGGTGGGGAGGGGTGTGGAGTGGGGATGAGCCCTGGGCACCTGAAAGTCAGATTAGTGCAGCAGGTCAGGCCCAGAGGGATGGCTGGTTTGCGTTTTGATTCTGTTAGGGCTGTAGCCACTTTGCAAATTTGTGTTTAGTTTTTGTTTGTTTGTTTGTTTGTTTGTTTGTCATTTCAGTATTTCATAGCAGATGCAAATGCTTTATGAAAAAACCTCATGACCTGATACATTCCTGGGAACAACTCTGTTTGAAACCTGCTTTGGATGGTGTTGATAATTCTACACTGAAGTATCGACTACCTTTATTTTTTTTATTTTTTATTTTAACCTGCGTCGTAAGGTAACTGCACGTTTCCCTTGGCAGTTGGGACGTGTCCTGGGTGTGATGACACAGTGGTCCGGAGTCCACCTGATAAACCGATCCTTTTTCATCGGCCTCTGGGCGAGCTTCTGTCAGGGCTGAAAGGAGAGAATGTAGCATTTCCCAGATGTGTTGAGGATCGTTCACTCCATGGATTGGTACTTTCCTAAAATGAGCATTTTTTGTTTCATTTTCCCACAAGAACTTGCTGAGGCTCAGGTAAGTTTCCCAGGTAGGACACAGGGCAAGGGAGACCCCACCTCCACCCCCCACCATGTCTCTGAGGCCCCTGCAGGCCAGCCCCGTGCTAGAGGACTCCTGCAGCCAAGGGCCTCGCTCTTCTGTTTTCCTGGTTTTCGTTGGCGTCGGTTGTACACAGATTTTGGTCCTTTGAATGTAGGTCAGTCCAATTATTTTGCTTTTGCAACCTATCGGAGTCTCGAAAAGTATCTCTGGCACCTTCTTTTTTTTTTTTAACATGAAAAAGAAGAACATATTTTCAAAAAGAATTTATACCCGACGCCAGTTGTTCAGGTGGCTCCAGAGGCCCCGGGGGAGCTTGTCACTGTTTGCAGTAGGCCTTCTGGGTTTCGTACCCAGGGAATGGGCTCATCTGAGTGCATTTAGCATTTAGGTGGATGAATAAAAAAATACAAAACGCCGTAAGAAGACCCGGAGCATCTCAGTGACCTTCTCCCGGCACATGCTGGCTCCCCTCCCCGGCCCCAGCCCTAGACTTAGCAGACGTGCCTTCAGGTGACACTTCTCACTGTTGTGGACTTTCCCCCTCCTCATGTTGAGCCTGCCATCGTGCTCCTGTGAAACAAAACTGTCCACGGCTGCCAGCTTTGCCGAGAGAAACGGTTCACAGAGCCACATGCACGCGGGCCAGAACTAAAAGACGGTCCTGAGCGTGTGGTTGGAGCCACCAGCTGCTGGGCTGGATGCTGACGGCAGCCTGTCCGCCGATCTGGGAGTGACCGGCACTTCTGTCCCTTCTGTTCGAGGGCAGAAGATATGAGTTGTTTTGAAAAAATTTGCATTGACTGCAGATAAGGGGGCAGCTTAGGGTGAGGGAAGGCAGTATTAATAGGATAGGTGCACAGTCTATAAGGAAGAATTAGGCACTACTGTTGATGGGTTGTGGGTGGCGGCTGTCCCAAAATAAGTTTGTGCAAAACAGCAGGACGCAGGGTGTTTAGCTGTGACTTCTTTCCGGAGATGCAAAGCTCCAACAGACCCTCAGGGATGTGACCGGCTATTGTCAGCTGGCCCCCAGCTATTCACTGCTCAGTTCTTTTTGTCTCTTTTTCTCCCACTCTGTTCCAGCATAATTTAATTCAGGACACCTCAGAACATTTCTCTTGTCACTGGCTGTGGCAGACAGGCTTCCCAGGTGGCGTAAGTGGGCCCAGGGCAAGGAAATGCTTCGGCCACTTTCGCCCGGTCACCAGGGTGCAGACGCTCAACTTGGGCCTGTTTGAGTCCAGAACTTCTTGTCCTCATCACTTTGGGGGCCGGCGGTGAGTTTTCTGTCCACCGCACCAGAATGTGAGCGACTTAAAGGTACAAATGAGGAGTTCCTGATCTCTCGTCACTGGCACTCAGCGGGGCTCTTGCCCGTGGTGGGTACTCTATGGATGCTGAAGCAAGAGGCCTCAGAAAGAGGGGCGTCGGTCGGGCTTTCTTATGCAAAATCACCAGCTGTATTCAACAAGTGGGAACCTAGATACCATCGCCACGTCTGTTGTAGGAGGAGAGACGGGTGCAATCTTAGGCCACCGAAAGGAATGCATTGGACTTTTCTAAATAAATTTTGTTACTAGAAGTGCCCCATCCCACCCCCACCCGCCGGGCCCAGCCTCATCCTAATTGCAGAAATGCCTGCAAAGGAAGCCTCCGGCCCTCCTAGCTTATGTAAGCTTCTGGAACAATTCCCCCGTCTTCCCTGACCTGAGAACAATTTACCTGGGAGGCTTTGTATCCTCGACTTGCTGAAGCAGATGCAAATACAGGTGTCCTGCGGCTTTCACAGCTGCAGTTAAATATTTAAATTGGCTTTGGAGATTGCGTGTCTTTCTCGGGGTTGGTAAATTCTTTTCTTCATTTCCTGTGCTGAGGAAATCGAGGCAATTACTTAATTGCAGAATAATGAGCAATAGTTCCACTTTCAAATATGTATGCTTGTCTTTTTTAATGCGATAAATGCCAGGAGATTGCCACACACAAGGAGAAACTTGGTTCTCTTTTCTCTTGCTGCCACTGATTTGAGCTGCTTGATTTATGCACCTAAAGATGGGCTGAGGTTTCCTTTTGTTTATTTGTTTTTTGTTGTTACCGCTGCTGTTTGTCTGTTCTCTGGGGATTTCGAAAGGGCGCTCACCTCTGGAGAAAGGCTGGGCTCATATTCAAGAATGCCTGCTCCCAGCCCCCACCCAGAATCTGGTTTCTCCCAGAGCTAGGGTGGTAGGGGCGTGCGGGGGTGGGGGTGGGGGTGAGGCTTTTCCTATGCAAAGGCCTGAGGAATGCCGGTGTTTCTTCTTATCCACTCAAACCAGGCTGACAAGACCTACGGTTTTAAACAGGACAGAAAACAACGGGACTGTCCTATTTCAAACCAGTCTGGTCAGCCTAGTCTCACTGGGCTCAATTCAAGGTGTCAGTAGGCTGACCAGATGCACCGTTTGAAACGGGACAGGACCGTTGTTTTCTGTCCCGTTTAAAACAGCACATCTGTTCAGCCTAGCTCAAACCCCCATAAAGACTCCCCACCCCTTTGGAACTTTATTGCTCCCTCTTATTGTCTGAGTTTTTTATGAACCCCAGAGCTTAAAATGTATTTTGTTTCTAGTTGTGGAATGTGTGTTGGTTGTGCCACCTTCTTGCTTATGAACACCTGGAGACGAGTGCCCAGACGAGTGTCCTTTGTCATGTCCTTGGACTCTATGTTCCAATACCCTTAGGAACAGGAATCAACGGGCATTGATGCTCACGAGAAGCTGGATGAGGCACATTGGGTGGGATGGGTCCTCGAACCGACTGGCGACCCACCTGTCACCTCCAGCAAAATCGAGGGTGTGTGCAGCCATGACCGGCACATGTGGGAAGTCACAACCTCCTGTGTGTAACCGCAGTGGCTTCCCCGACCCTGATGGGACAGTTTACCTACTCCCTTTCGATTTCCAGCTTGGTTCCGTCCACAGTGGGGTTCAGAGTGTCCCATAAATATTACTAAATTTCCGACCTGATCATTCTAGACTTGAATAGTGATTGCCCAAAAGAAGAAAAATGAAAACAAAAATAACTTTCACGCTCAGCTTCTGAGTTGTCTCTTTTCTACGTCATCATCGCACCGACGACTCTGCACACGAAAACAGCAGTGGGCTCATCCGCCCGGGTATTTGCTTATTCTGTCGGCAAGCCCGTGGGGGCTGCACCTGGTCCACCTACTTCCTCCCACATCTGGCTTGGGGCTCCCATTTCCCGCACACGAGTCTGTCACCTTCTCAAGGTGATGGAGTACGGGCCTGGTTAGTGGAGAATTGGGCGTGCCAATCTGGAAGCAAAAGAAAAAGTGACGAACTGGCATAGAGCTCTCCCACGGGTCACTGGATGTGTGTGGAAAGTCTGTATTTGCAGCCCTCGCGGCGGGGGCTGCGGGCAGAGCAGGGGGCGTGGCGCAGAGCAGGGGGCGTGGCGCAGAGCAGGGGGCGTGGCTTACACGGAGAGTCCCTCGTATTTACCTGTTCTGGGTGGTTACAGCACACAAGCGCCTGGCGAGAGGGAGGACTTAGGGGACGCCCATACAGGGACACTAAAGTTCCCTGCTTGCAACCTGATGCCTGTTTTTTTTTTGTTTTGTTGTTTTGGTTTTGGTTTTTGGCCTTTATTTCAGGGTGGTCTTCTCTTACATGCCAATTTGTCTAGTCTGGTTCTTACCTCAATAAAGCAGAGGATTTGCGTTTACAAGAAAGCAAGCATGAACGGAACTCCCCTTTCTCCTGGACTGCACCCCGAGCCTGGCCGGTCGTGGAGGAGCAACGCCTGTGGCCGAGCGCACACTAATTGCTTTCTTCTCTTTTCTCCCCCCCAGGATTACACCCTAACCATGTATTTCCAACAATATTGGAGAGATAAAAGACTCGCCTATTCCGGGATCCCTCTCAACCTCACGCTTGACAATCGAGTGGCTGATCAGCTCTGGGTGCCTGACACCTATTTCTTAAATGACAAAAAGTCGTTTGTGCACGGCGTGACGGTGAAAAACCGCATGATCCGGCTTCACCCCGATGGGACCGTGTTGTATGGGCTCAGGTCTGTCTGCTCCCCGCCCCCTGGCTGTATGGTGCACTGGCCTTGAACGTCTTACTTTGAAGTGCTAACAAGTAGGTAGGGTCGTGTCCTCAGATGAATTAGGCAACAGCCATGAAACACTTTGAGCTTTGTGGAGAAAGAAATCGTGCAAGATTTGGGGCATTACTGTTACTACACATACGTGAATAGCCACCAAGCAAGAGGACAGCCTGCTGGGCCTGAGTTGATGTAAACTGGGCTGTCGTATCTGAGAACCCAGACTCCCTGAGGACGGCTGTCCCATCTTTGAGCCACAAAGGTTTGTGATTAATATCGCCCTGACACTGCAAAAGCTTTCAGGAAAGTTTTCCCAAAGCCGTTGGCAGAGTTGGAAAAAACAAAACAAAAAAGTGGGAAAAAAGCGTTTGGTTCTGTGGATATAGGTGTAGTCCCCATGGAGCCTGATGAGGTGGTGACAATATTTATGGGAATGACTAAGTGAGAGGCTTCCTGCTGCGAAACTGGGCTGCTGTCTGGAGCCCCCAGGAAGCCCTGGGCTTCCCTGGTTACCCTGGAAACTGCCCTGCCTTCCCATGATGCTTTGTGACTATCAGCCCTTTGCTAAATGGTGCTCTTCAAAATCACTTGTCTCTTGGATTGCTTTTTGCACTGATTTTTGTTTTGTTTCAGAGTAGTTTTGTGTATGTGTTTCTTGATCTCCTGGCCTGAAAGTGCCCTTGAGGCCTTGCATGGGTGACCCACGTCTTGAGTGGGACACAGGAGGATGACTTGGGAGAAAGATTTATCCCAAAGCGGCCGTGAGTCCATAGCCTGGTACGGAGGACTGCAGCAGGCCTAAGCGAAGTCAGGACAGTTTGCATTTCAGTCCACACCACTGTGACATCTCATGCTTCCAGATGAGTGACGGCCATTATTTAATGTTGCCTAAAGTGGAACATTTGTGTGTGACTTTCCGAAAACAGCAAATAGGGAACAAGAGTCAGAATCTTAGCAAAAATCAGAGCCTGTGTTTAACTGTAAGAGGAAAAAAAAAGTGGCAAATGTCAACTGAGCCGTGGCATTACTGTCAAAAGTCTAGGTCAGTGTTTCTTTGGGCTGTTTTCAGCATTTTGTATTTTTGCTCAGAAATGAGAGATGTGATTATAATGTTCTGGAGGTTCTAACAAATAGTTCCCCAGAAGCCATAGGAGCATAAAATAGGGAGACATGTTCTTCATCTACCTGCCCTACCCTCAAAAAACTGAATAGGAGTGGGGTACGTGTGTATGCGTGTGTGTGTGTGTGTGTGTGTGTGTGTGTGTGTGGTGGGAGAGAAAACATCAATAAAAATTAAGTTATGCCTTCTTGCTTTTAAACCAAACCCGCCATTTGGGTTCTCTCCACTTTGTTCTTGTATCCCTGACTTTCTGACCAGAGATAGGGTGCGTTGGTGTGTTTCCATTAAAAGCAAAGAGCTTTACACCTGTCAGGAGCGTCTTAGTCCGTTCAGGCTACTGTGACGAACACCATGGACTGGGTGGTTTATAAACAGCAATGCTTATTCTCAGAGTCTGGAGGCCAGACATTGAAGGTCAAGGTGCTGGCTGATTCTGTGGCTGGTGAGGACCCGCTTCCTCACTCACAGCAGGCACCTTTTCCTGGGTCCTCACACGATGGAGGGGACAAGGGAGCTCTGTGGGATCTTTTAAAAGGACACTAATCCTGCTCATGAGGGCTCCACCTGCAGGGCCTAAGCCCCCACCTCTTAATGCCACCACCTTTGGAGGCTAGGATTTTAACATGAATTTTAAGGAACATAAACATTCGGATCACAGCAAACAAAATGATATAGTACAAGTGAAAAGAAATGTAATAAATTTCCAAGTTCCATTTGGAAGTGTTGGATCTGATACCATAAAACAGGCAACAGTAAGAAAAACCAACAGAATAAAACCATACCTGTAGCTAATGCTTTGCCTGTAAATTTATATGTAATAGTTAAAGAGCAATATAATGATAAGCTATGGGAAACTTCCAATAACAAACTTTGTACGATAACTTAAAAAAAATCTGTCTAGTCAAATTTACATCCCTTATATATCTCAAACAGCTTTAAACCAGTAAATGGATTTCTAAGTATGTTGCAGTTGTTATTGCAATGTAGTCTCAGTATCCTCCTTAGATCTTTATTTAGAACCTCATGTTTTTGAAACAACCATTTGGATTTCTGTGGACCTGGACAAGCTGTCAGAAAGAACATTTCTGAACAACAGGCCACCACATTCCACTCATGCTTAGCATCTGTGCCATCTGATCCCTTCGAAATTGGCTAATCTAGAAATCGCTGCCTTTAGACAAAAAAAAAAAAAAAATCACATAGCTATAGAGATTAATTTGAATTTCATGTAATTTTAATTTTTGGACCAA
The DNA here is from genome assembly GCA_004026885.1 of Lyroderma lyra. Classification (NCBI taxonomy): domain Eukaryota; kingdom Metazoa; phylum Chordata; class Mammalia; order Chiroptera; family Megadermatidae; genus Lyroderma; species Lyroderma lyra. The sequence continues at coordinate 98,613 of PVJL010001646.1, forward strand.
AAACATTAGTATATCAAAACACTGATAATTTTATTAAATTCATGTATGTACATATTCTATGTTACTCCTGGAGAACTGATGCACCATTTACATATATTCCACATGCTATAGGCATACATATGTATACACAGATGCACTAAATGTATCGTGTTTTTTGATAAAAAGCAAAGTATGAGAGCTCAATATTGGTGCTCCACCCTTCATTCTCCTCCTTGTCCCAAATACTCTCTCCCCTCTCTGTTGCACTCACTAGACCAAGCTTGGGCCCCGTGGGCCCAAGATGACTTTGAATGTGGCCCAACACAAATTTGTAAACTTTCTTAAAATATCATATGCACGGACATTTTTTTTTTTAAACTCAGCAGCTATCATTAGTGTTAGTGTATTTTATGTGTGGCCCAAGGCAATTCTCCCAATACAGCCCAGGGAAGCTAAAAGGTTGGGCACCCCTGCAGCAGACCATGTTGCTGACATGACAAGCAAGAGATGGGCCATTGTATGTAACTCTAATGACACATTGTATCTTTTGGGTAAGTAGGTACATGGGCTAGGCCTGTGGCTGAAGACTTTGAAAGTTTATGGAGCCCAGGGGTTATGTTGCTCTCCTCCTTGTAAGGTGTCTGCTGACAAAGGGTCAACCCAACAGAGGTTACATTCCTCCTGGCTATGTCCCTGAGACCTTATGACTGAATTTTTCTCACCACTGGAGACTGGGGTTGGCTTTTGCCTCAAGTGCTCAGTCCTAGCCCACACTGGTAGGTCAGTCACTGTTTAGCACCTCTGGACTCCCTGTCCTGTTTATGTCCAGCCATGGCAGCACAGGGTGCAAGAGGGCCCCTGTATCAAGGGTAGATGCAGCACTCTGGCTGTGAGTGAGCTCCCCATGATGGAGGTTTGTACGTCATCTCAGTCTTATCTGGGAAATCGTGAATCCATTACTCCGATGATGCTGCAAAAATGTCCATAGTACTGACACAGACACTTGAGAGTGACTGTTCTCGTAGCCGCCACACAAGGTCATTTTAAACCAAGAACTACTTTTTCAATGAATGTGATAGCCCCTTGAGTTTGCACTTGGGCTATTGTGAACTTGGGCATGGGATGGGACTCAGCTAAATAAGACTATGAACCAAGCCTGTTGCCACGTGATGTGAACGAACATTCTGGGTAGCCCTGCCTGCCATCCTGAAATGATACCTGGTTTCTGAAAATCTCCTGTGGGCAGCATGACCTTCTCAGGAACTGGGGAGATGCTGGCTGACTAAGGGTCTCATAGGTCTTGGTCCTTCCCTTCGAAGCCTTTCTGTTTTCTTTGGTGCTGGGCTGAAGTTTGCTGCTGTCTGTGAGAAGGTAGCTGTTGTCCCTGTCCCATCTTCCCATCTTTCTTTTTCAGCCCAATTGTCGCTGGATGTCATCGATTGTCTCACCTTGTGCAATACCCCTCTGGTCCTCAGATTTGGAGGATTAAAGGCAAGAAGAGCCAAGCTACCGCTTTCTCTTTAAACACATATTATTTTAAGTCCCATGCTGTCAGCTTACACCTGGTTCTCATATCCTCAAAGTTATTTTTTGTTCGATGAGTATTTATGGGACACTTGCTGTGTGCACGTGGGTGCTGTTCTAGGCACTGGGAGGGTGGGGGGGGTGGCAGTGGACAGGAGGGGCAGCTCTGCTCTCGTGGGTTCACCTGTGGAAGGGCAAGGGCTTTCTTTACTAGTCAACAAACAGATGGGCACTGTAATTGTAGAGCATCCTAAGTGTCGTAAAACATTAAAATAGCGGCAACGAGAGGAGAGAACGCTTGTTCTGAAAGGCCTTTGAGAAAGCTACTCAGGGACATTGTAACCTCTGCCCCCTCTGACACTGACCAAGTATCTAAGAGATTTGGATAAATGAGGAAAGAGATTGTGAGCATTGCCCCAATGATTCACCACAAGGGTGGCTGCCACACTCTGCCCATGGTTCTTTCATACCTTGGCCAACAAGTGGACATTTCAGGCCAATGTTTGTGGTAGTAGATGTGTTCTGGACCAGCCAACAGCAATGTTTCCATAGCAACCTCTGGGACAAGTCTGCTTTTGTGCACTGACATGAGGAGTTTGCATCTGCCCTTATTATTCTTTTTAATTGGTGGAAATTTGAAAATGGAAGTGCTGACACTGAAGTACATCTCACGAGCTTAATTTAATTGAGACAAAGTGGAAACCCTTTGACATGCTGAAAGCCACAAACCTCTTTGACTCAGGTTTCCTCACTCAGCGAGGAGGCAAAGAACACACAGGGACAGTTGTCAGCGGTGTTCAAAGATGGCAGGTATCTCCTAATGGGCTTGTAAACTTGCTGGAGTAAAGCTCTCCTCCTAACCTTCAAGTTTATTCCTTGAATTCTCATATTTACGACTGTGAAATGTAGCTTTAGGAAAGTATCACTTTTCAGAGCAGGACTATCTACGAAACTCTACCCTATCCCACAATGGGTTATGTATCATCACTGTGTTATTTACTGTAGGTGGAGATGTAGAGTATTTATTTTTTCCCTTTACATATTGTATGTCCAACTTGTCATGTATAATGAGAATATTATGTGTATGTCCATCATCTCTGTATGCTTTCTTGGTGCTGTAAAGGTTAGAGAGAGCCCCTACGCAAGGAGGCAGAACAAGTATTGATGATAGGAACTTCCTGAGAAACCCTTTTCTCTGCCCTTGACCATCCAAAGTCAAGAAGACTCCATGAGTAATTTTATAGAATTTAAAATTTGGTGTTCCTTTTCTTGATACAGCTGGCCTATAGTGTACTGAAAACTTACTCTTTCTGTCTACATTATGAAATATTGTAGTGACTGAGTGTACTTTGGAGAAGGGAAGGGGTCCTCCTTAGTGGCTACTCATTTTTTATCTAGAAGCCGTTTTCCTGCTACGTTTCTCATCCCATCTTTTATCTCTGCCCTCCCTCTGTGTGTTTCAGAATCACGACTACAGCAGCGTGCATGATGGACCTGAGAAGATACCCCTTGGACGAGCAGAACTGCACTCTAGAAATTGAAAGCTGTGTGTATCTGTATTTCTTCCTTTCTTTTTCATTATTATTAGTTTCAGGTGTACATGTCTAATCATTATGTTGCTTAGACATTTACACACCTCACACAATGATAACCCCAACAAGCCTAGCACCCATCTGACACCTTCCCATACCATTGACTATATTTCCTATGCTGTACTCTACATCTTGTGACTGTAGAGCTTTTTAAAATTATAGTTGACATTCAATATTAATTTATGTTAGTTTCAGGTATATAGCACAGTGGGTAGGCACTTATATAATTTATAAAGTGATTTTCCCCAATAAATCTAGTGCCCATCAGACACCATCCATATTGTATTTGCCATGTATAATGTGCACTTTTTGCCCAAATTTGTGAGGGAAAAATAAGGATGTGTATTATACATGGGTAGTGATAATTCCATACCTACATAAATGTTTTTAATCTTTTATTCAAGCTTATGAATTTAAAATGTAACTCTAGAAATCAATAAGAATATCAGTATGCAAAATAATACCTTGGAATATGAGAATTGTTTTTTATATATAAAAATTTTATATCTAAAATTTCTTGTACCTTGTATCTGTCTGTTCTTGTGTTTTCTAATTATTTTTTTCATAAAATTTCTTGTACCGTAGATGCTATAAAATAAATGCTAAAATTCTTTTATAATACAGGAAACAGGTAGCTAAATATAGACAAATAAAAATGTGAATGAAAAAATTAAAACAAAAGCTTTTTTCTCTGAAAGTTGGGACCAAAAAATGTGAGTGCACATTAAACATGGCAAAATACGGTATGTAAATTTCATGACATACTTTTTAACTATCTTACAGATTAGAGGTTTAATCTTCCACTCTGCAAATTTCACTAAAGAGAGAGAGAGAGACAGGCAGTATACACGAGTTCTCCATTCTGATCTGATTAAGAGAGTCTGTTTGCTTTGCTGAAATACAAGCAAACAAACGTTCCTCATCCCAGTCCATTCAGTGAGAAAGAGCAAACACCGAGATCCAATTTCCTTACAATATCACGCGCGAGTGGCCGTACTCCTGGGACCCTGGGCAGTTGGAGTAAAATGCATTTTCCATCAGGAACTCAGCTTTACCATCAAGCTATTTCTGCATCGTGGCAATTTTCTTCAATTTGAAGAGCATTCACATGCCTGATGGGTAATTCAGTGTTGAGTACTTCTGTGTGAGGGACGAGAACTGCATCTGGGTCCTCTCACAAACAGGTGTCCCTGCCCACTACCTGACCTGCATGTCCGGGTGTGTCTGGCTGGCGAAGGTGCTTATCCTGACCCATCTTAGACTGGTTGATACTTAGTCTCAATTGGATTTCGGCTTCTCAGTATTTACATAGAATTTTTTTTTTTGTGGGTGGCAAATGACTGACTTTGCAGTGTCATTCAACGCATGTGTGCTGAGAAGTGAGTGTCCTTCTGACTAAACCTATTGGTAAGTGACATTGGTGACAGGCCAGTGTCCAGATCCCATGTGGAGCTGGCCACACTGTGTCCCTGGCTTCCACACATCAGCACTGTCATGGGCTCTGAGGGCTGTGAGGGATATGCAGTCATATCCAGCGATGCCTACAGGGGTCGTCTTGGGGTTTTACCATGGACAGAGGCTCGTGGGGGAGACAATCGTTTCCCGATAGTTGAAGGACTGTCTCAGGAAGTTATCTGGATTTTGTGTGGCCAGAGGGCACAAGTTCCAGAGAGTTGGTGAAAGTTTTAGGGAGGCAAATTTGGGGTCTCTGGAAGGAGCTCCTATTCCAATAGCCTGAACACAGTGAGGGACCCAGAAGGTGTATCTTCTGTGACTGCCATGCTTGTGGGGGTAGGGATGGGTAGGAAGGTCAGTTTTAACCCTTTCCCTGTGCTGATTTCAAGTTTGTTTTTTTTAAAAAAAGGTGTCAAAAAACCACAAAAAAATGAAAAGTTGATATTTTGACTATTTATGCATTTAATAATAACAACATTTTGAGCTGCTTTGTATATAAATGACATTATTTGTACTTTAAAGGTTGGTAGGTGGCAATGAATTTACCATTATATTGAATTTTAGCAAAAAATACTCAAAACATACTAAGTGGCATCAATTAGATTTAAGTATAGATCAATTAGAATCTAATGGCATTGATGACATAAAATATTTATTATAAAATGTTACACAATATGGCATACAAAACATCTTTGTCGTTGATAGTGCAAGGCACAGGAAAACATATTTAAAAACCTTGTAAATGGAGAAAAGTCCTCGAAACAGTTTCACACTGAATAACAACTTTACAATAATTGCAGTGGGGTAAGCTTGAATGCTGCAGTCAGCGGTTGGAAATATTCATTCAGGTATATCCAAATATCACAGAAAAGGGTTTAAAGGATTTCCTCAGAGTGTGTGAGCAGCCCCCTCAGAGAATCTAGGCCTGAAGTATGTATTTGAGTGGACGAAGAGGGTTCTACTAGTTTTTGGGTGCCCTGACTTCACACATGTGCAAAAGGTTTTATGTTAGTCAAGATGCAAACGTGGGAACACTCAGCCACAAGATCTAGAGGCACACAGCCCTGGGCACAGTGTGGCCTGAGCTACAGCCAGGGGCCAGGGGTCTGGGCCAGGTGGTGAGGGACAGGGAGTGGACGTGTACGGAGCACACATACAGGGCCTGTCCTGTAGGTTCTTGGGGTCCTTGAGAGGAGTTGGGACTTGTTTTGCTGATTGCATTGGGAAATATTTGAGGGTTTTAAGCAAAGGAGTGGTTTGGGAAGATGTGTGTTTTATTAACTAGTGTCCTGACTGCCAGGTGAGAATAGCATATGAGGAAGTTCAGAGGGAAGGTAGGAGACAGAAGGTGTGACCACCATGACCTGGGGAGGGACAGTTACAGGTGGGACTAGGAAGACAGCTTTAGCTATGGGAGCAGTCATCCCCATGGCTTTGGTCTCCTTGTCTATTGGCAAATATTGAGTGTCTCTCTTTGTTTGTATTATATGTTCAAATGAAAAAGTCTGTTATATTGATTGGGTATTTTTCCTCCAGTGTGAGTTTTAATCGACCTTACTGATAAAGTTGACCTCATTCTTTAGGAGGCTCCAAGTAACATTAGACTTGGTTGCTCTATTTGCTTATTCTCAAGAATCACTGGACATGAGCACTATGCCAAGAGCTGGGTTTGGAGCTCTGATCTGGCTAATGACCACTAGTGACTTCTAAGGAGACCGTGTGTAGATCTCTGAGAGCCTGGAGTGTCCCAACAAAAGGCATTTTAAGGATGGCAAACCTCATGGGCAGCAGCGCCTGACAAAACCATCCACAAATGCCGAGGATAAGGCTCCTTTCGCTCTGAGAGTTTCTGATGTTATCAAACATTGGTGTTGCCTGCAGCATTGGAGAGGAGCTGCCTGTCCAGAATTTTTCATATCTGAGTTTTCGTATTTTCCTGGGACTGTCTTATTCACCACTGTTTGTATGTGTTTTAAATTCACTCCTGTGCAGCGTCCTGGCCAGCCCTACCATTGGGCGGTGCAAACAGAACCCTGGTCAGAGCACCCAGCCTCCCACTTCTTCCACTTTTCAACACCTCCCTGGTCGGAATCAAACAGCAGAGGAAACACAAGATTATTTGGAAGTTACTGTGTTTTGCACACTTTTTTGCCCAAATTTGTGAGGGAAAAATAAGGATGCACATTATACATGTGTAGTACTAATTCTGTAGTTATATAAATGTTTTTAATGCTTTTATTTATGCTCATGAGTTAAAAGTGTAACTCTAGAAATCAATAGCGGTATCCTAATGCAAAATAATGCCCTGGAATATAATTTTTTTATAAAAAAATGTTTTACACATAAAATTTCTTGTACCTCGTATCTGTTCTTGTGTTTTGTAATTGTTACATTAAACTTTCTTGTACCGTAACATGTTAAAAAATAAATGTTAAAATTCTTTTATAATACAAAAAGCAAGAACCTAAATATAAACAATTTTATCTAAAAATTTGAATTAAAACATTAAAATGAAAGTTTTTTCCCCTGAAAGTTTGGGCCAAAAACGTGGGAGCACATTATACGTGGGAGCGCGTTATACAAGGCAAAATGTGGGTTCTTTGCTGATACTTCTTCTCATAGACAAGCACATTGAACAAAGCTACTGGAAAACAGGGGCAAGCTGTTACTTCCGGTTTACTGGTGACAGTTTCTTGAGTCTTGTGTGTAGACAAAATGCCAAGACTCGTTTCCACCATGTCCCTGCTTCTCTCTCCTGGCAGATGGCTACACCACCGATGACATTGAGTTTTACTGGCGTGGTGGTGACAATGCTGTCACTGGTGTGGAGAGAATTGAGCTGCCTCAGTTTTCCATTGTGGAGCATCGTCTAGTCTCAAGGAATGTCGTCTTTGCCACAGGTGAGTCCTGCATCCTGTCACACTCTTGGGGGGACACTGCAGGGGTCGTGACGGTCTCGTGATGAAAGACCCTACAACTGACTCACAGTGCCGGGACATCCAAAGAAGCGCCATCTGTCATCAGCAATTCATCACACTGGGTGCCCCTGGCCTCTGCCTCTAACGGGGTTGGTGAGCTTCGATGGTAGAAAAGATCACCTGACAGCATGAGGCTCCCTGGGGCTGGTTATTGAGAAGTTAAGAGACTGAGGGTGAATTTACCTACCCATGTTTGATAACATAAGCCACTCTCATTCTGGTTTGACAAGAGGCCTCTGATGGCTTTGGAGATAGGAAGGAGGGGAACAGGGGAGGACCCAAGGAGGTGGGAACTGCTCTCCCAGAGGGCAGAGACCTTCCCCCACTTCCAGGCTGGCAGAAAGCTGGACACTTGCCATTAGGGATGCCTCTTCATCCATAGTTATCTGCTCCTAATGTCATCTGGTTGAGGCTGCCCCCACCTGGGCCTCATTGTCATCTTTGTTGGAACTGTTCAGACACTCAGCAGTTACCTTCTGCTCTCCTGTCTGTCCTTGCCATGGGTTTTTGAAGTTGACAACCATGTGCATTTCTCATTATTTTTACTAAACAGTGTGTGCTGGAAGTGATAAACAGAAATGCTTTGTAAACCATAAGGTATTATAAAGACCACAAGCTCTGGGCGGACATTCTCAGTGAAGGCAGAACATGATGAGCAGGACACACACATTGGAAGATTAGCACTCGGTTCCCACCTAAGCAAACAGGCCAGGTGCTTCTTGGAGTCTTCTCAACACCTTTCCTGAGGTTGGAGCAGGGCATCTTGCCACCGCTCCCCCCTTCTGTGAGATCGGCCCTGTTTCTGTGACTGTCCACCTCTCAGGGTGGCCCTGAGCCACTCCAGTCAGTCTGGGGTCAGTGCCTCAACTCTGCAGTGTCACTCCAGCTGGACTGATCGGAAATGACTGGCTAAAGCCATTTTACTCAATGAAGCCTTGAGCCAAGTCTCCCAGCCCAGTGGAGAAGAAGGGGTCAACCATTAACTGCAAAGTAAATAAAGTATTTGGAATTGTCCCGTATTTTAAGCTACAAGCTTCCCCCAAAGTTGCCAGGAATAGTTCTCAGCTGGGCATATAGCCTTAGGAGACCATCCTCATCGTTCCCATATAAATAGGCTGGAACACCTCGCCCTAACTCTTCCGTGCCATCTGGCAGACCGCAGCACACGGGTGACGGCCCCTCGTTGCCCGGGCTTCTCGTACGCATGCGCGTTGTAGGCCCCGAAGCGGAAGCAAACGTGTGTCTGCGCGTCTTCCCCAGCGTGACCCTTGTCTGTCCCCGCAGGTGCCTACCCTCGGCTCTCCCTGAGCTTCCGGTTGAAAAGGAACATCGGCTACTTCATCTTGCAGACTTACATGCCCTCCATACTGATCACCATCCTCTCCTGGGTGTCCTTCTGGATCAATTACGACGCCTCCGCCGCGAGAGTCGCCCTCGGTAGGTGCCATTCTAACATAATGCCAAGATGTGAAGTGACCGTGTCACTGGGGCATTAGGGAGTCCACAGGCTAGAGTTCAACTGCAGTCTTGTGACATCATGACACCAGTCTTGCCTATAGAGTCTCTTTTTATCTTGAAACAACAATTTCATGCACGATTGCTTTGATGTGTTAATTTAATTACCAGGCTCAAATGTGAATTTTCATGCTGGTGAAAGGGAAAATATGCTGGCTGAATATTTGCATAATAAAACGATTTTTGAGGCTAGTTTTAAAGCAGGGATCAACATCTCCTATCCAAAAGTATCCTGTGGCCCAGAAAGAGGACATAGTCAATTGTGCATTCTTCTTTTTTAAGTCAGAAAAATAGTAAAATACTAGCTATTATAGCATATAATTGGAATGACACAATTTAATGAGCTTTAAAATATGTGATTAGATTCTGAGTGGTTTCTGAGAGTTCTGGTGATCTTTTCTGGCCCCTGGTTATTTGACAGGATTATCAGCTGATGTTCAATAAATATTACAGTTTCCATTTTTATTTCTAATGCATATTGATCATTCAGAGAGGGCTTATATTTTCAGAAAGGTTATTCTTTGCTCAGCTAATTAGTGTAAAAACTGTATGGACAAAATAAACTGTTAAATACATTTTAGGTAAGTAAAGAACTAAAGAGCAATTATCCAATCCGTCCCTTTTTTGGGTGGGGTTGGATTTAATTCCTGAAAGTAGTTATCAATAATACTTTTTAAATTAATGGAAAAGAATTACCAATGCATTTTTTTGTTGTTGTAAATTAGCTTAGAGAAGCATGAAAATGTAGGGTTCCAGTTACCCCTCTTTCTTCCTTTTCCTGTTGACCATCTTTCCCCAGGACTTTTAACCTTTCTTCTAGGAGAATACAAGTATGTGTGCCTATGTACAAGTGGCTGGCTGGTCTAAACCCACAGATATGTGACCTGCACAGTTAAATTCAAGATTAGATTTTCCCCTATGAAATAACACAGAAACTCAGGTAGCTATTTCTAAAAGTGTTAGGTGAGCAAACAAAAGAACTTTGAGAAGGAAGTGTCAAAAAAAGCTGTGTCAAAAAAAAGTGTTGTATCAATTGTTATGCATTTCTACTGAGTATGGTAAGAAAAAACGTCTCTAACAAAAATCTTCAGGATTTTTCTATAGCCTGCAAACTTTACCCTATGATATCAGTCTTTTCTGTAGGTTTTGCCTTTTGTGTGTGTGTGGGGGGGGGACGGGGGGGAGGTGGGAGGCTACTCTCCATTAAGCTGTTTTCTCTTCTTCTCACCTGTCGGAGCTAAAATGAATTTGCAGGGCAGATCCAAATTTTGCAGAGCTGTGAGGTTCTCTTTAAGAAGAAGGATAGAAAATATAGGAGTGTAAAATTCCTAGGACCCCTCCCCAAGCCTGGATGAGGCCAGTGCGAATAAATAGAGACTGGAAGCTTCCTGAGCTTCACCGTGAGTTGGCCCCAGACATGTGTCATCACTGAGATGATGAGAAATGTGGTGATCAAAACACCATAATTATCTGGCAGCGGTAGGAATGCTGTGCACCAAAAATGCCAACTTCTAAGAAATGTTCTAGATACACAAGTTCTGTAGCTCCTTAATTGTAAAACACAGTCTTCCATGATATTAAGTAGATAATCTGTCTCAACTAGGCTGTGGCCACCCCAGCCTCATTATAGGACAAGAAAAGTAGGTTCCACTTTTTAAAAACTTAAGTTTATTGGAGTGGCATTGATTAGTAAAACTACGTAAGTCCAGGTGTACAATTCTATAGTACGTCATCTATGTGTTGCATTGTGTACTCACCACCCAGTGTGAGTTCTCCTTCCATCACCATATATTGATGGCCCTTCCCTCCCCATTCTCTCCCTTCCCCACTAAACTACTGACCATGTCCATGAGTTTTTGTTTCATTGTTGTTTTCAGTTTTATATACCACTTATGAGTGAATTCATATGGTTCTTGATTTTTTTTCTCTCTGGCTTATTTTGCTTAGCATGATGATCTCAAGGTCCCCAAATTTGAAAACTTTAGTCCACAGAGATATATGTACCCTGGTGATCATCACAGCATTGTTCACAGTGGCCAAGACATGGAAACAACCAAAGAGTCCCTTGATGGATGACAGGATAAAGAAGTTGTGGTCCATATACACAATGGAATATTAACCATAAGAAAAGATGAAATACTGCCATTTGCCACTTCTTCTTAATGACACAGCATTATATTAGAAATGTAAATTGTCCCACACCAGCTCTGCTGAGACGAAGAGGATGGTCTGCCCACAGTCACTGATGCTTTGCCACTGGTGATTGCCAGGTTCTGGGGGGTGTCAGAAGTGGGAGGCGGGCATGAATGGTCATCATTAGTGTCAGTGTGACCCTGAGGCCTGGAGGTCCAGAGGTAGCTGTGACCTTAGGGCCACAGGTCTGAGTGGACAGGACTCCAACAAGTCCACCTCTCAGTGGGACACCAGTGTGCTTATTCCCTGTGTCCTACCTTCTGCCCACACAGAACATGGCCTCTGAGGCTGGGCCTACAGGGACCAGAGGCATTAACTGCTTACCTCCAATTGCTTAAGGCAAAGTACAGGGTAGGGTCACAAACACTCAACAATAATGATGGCATTAATCATTTAGGTTCCAACTTACCAGACACTTGGATTCCAGGTTCTTTCTGTGCCAGGCCATCAATGTGGTCAGCGGGTCTATGCTGCAGAAGCCCCATAGCATAATGGGCCATGCCATTGTCCCCACATGACAGAGAAGCTGTGTAACTGGAACAGAGTTGTAGATAGAATGTTAGTTGAATCCAGTTAGCTGCCCCCAGGACCCTCTCCTTGAACCACAGGTAGTTCCTACGGTGCAATAGACAGCACACAGGCAAGAGTTACCATATTTTGCCATGTATAATGCACATCCATGTTTTTGGCCCAATCTTACAGAGGAAAAAAGATTTTGTTTTAATTTTTTAATTCAAATTTTTATTTGTTTATATTTAGGTACTTGTTTTTTGTGTTATAAAGGAATTTTAGCATTTATTTTTCAACATGCTATGATACAAGAAAGTTTATATAACAAATAATTACAAAACACAAGAATGGATACAAGATACAAGAATTTTTATGTATAAAATATTTTTATTAAATAATGATTATCATATTCCAGGGTATTATTTTGCATATGGATATGGTTATTGATTTCTTGAGTTATACTTTTAACTTATAAGCATAAATAAAAGAATTAAAAACATTTATATAGATGCAGAATTAGTACTACCCATGTAAAATGTGCATCCTTATTTTTCCCCTTACAAATTTGAGCGAAAAAAGTGCACATTATACACAGAAGAATAAGGTACTTGGTCTATTATACTGTCAAAACCATGCATTAAAATATTCCCACAGCTTTGGTTTCCATGTATCCCATCATTGATGGTTTGTGGTTCCAAGTCCCTCCAAGTCCCTCCTCTACCGTCCATAATGGTTCAGAGCTGGTGGGGAGGATTTGGGGGGAAGGAAAAGGACATTCTCTGTGCCCTCCAGTGGGCTCTGCAGTCTACACGTTCTTCCTGTGGGACATAGAGCATGAGGACATGTGCCCTTTCAAGGGGCAGGCATCAGGAGGGCCCAACAAACCCAAGCTCCCCATTGGAGGGTTGAGTTGGAGTCAGGGGGGTTGGAGAGGCACCGCTGGTGAAACCACAGGCAGAGATGCTCTGGACTCTGCCCCGTGGTCCTCAGAGCACTGACCCTCTGGGCTTGCACTGCCTTCTGGCCTCAGTGACATGGTTTTCGGGTTATGGTGGCTGAAGGACCCTGGGCCTCACATAGCAATGAGGAGGACATGCTTCTGTCCATTGGCTCCTGGGAGACACAGGACTAATCATACCCAGGGACACAGCTGCATGGGGTTGGGGGGACCACCTTGCTGCTTTGAGACTGCTGTGTATTTTGAGAGTCTGTCTCCAGGATAGCGTCAGCGGCAGTGGTGACCATCCCCAGAAGTGAGCAACCCGTGTCTCCTCTGCACACATGGCTTCGCTGAGTTCACCTAGCTGGGGTCATGTCACTGAGTGACGTGTCCCTTGCTCTCTGTGGCTTTAGATCAGGGGTGTCTAAACTTTTAGCTTCCCTGGGCCACACATAAAATACATGGATGCTAAGGATAGCTGATGAGCTAAAAAAAAAAGTCACAAAAAAAAATCCCATAATGTTTTAAGAAAGTTGACTCTTTTGTGTTAGGCCTCATTCAAAGCTGTCCTGGGCCAAATGCAGCCCCTCGGCATAGGTTGGACAAGCTGGCTTTTGGTTATCCAATATGGAATCTTTGCAGAATCTTGCCCATTGCTCTGAGAGAATAACAAAGTATGGTCTTTTCGTGTGTTTAGGGACTAAACTCAGTTCCGTCAGGGTACCAGTGAGATTATTCACACACTACTGTCTAAGAAATTCAACATAATGACATAAAAAGAGGGAATATGGTCTTTTACCCTAGAGTTTGGAGAAGACCAACGGTTTGAATAAAATCACAAGCTTTTGACGTCAGGAAATGTGTTCTGAGCCCCCTGGGTAGACTCTGGCTGCGTCACCCTGTGTGACAGTTTCCCTCAGGACCAGCACTTCTTTGCGCTCAGGGCTGGATCACATCCTTAATGGTTTTTAACATCATTGCCTCTTCCCCAGGCTTCATAAAGACCTGTGTGGTAAGAATCCGTTTCTTGTGATGGGCAGGCTCACCGAGCCCTCACTGATAGCCCAATAACATTAATTATTCCTAACGAGTTCAAGTTCTTGGAGTAAATACAAGTATAAGGGAAAAGAGAGACACAGACAGCGAGAAGTGAGGCCTCTCACACCCCATTTCTTTTGCAGGGATCACCACCGTCCTCACCATGACGACCATCAACACGCACCTGCGGGAGACGTTGCCCAAAATCCCCTATGTCAAAGCCATCGACATGTACCTCATGGGCTGCTTCGTCTTTGTGTTCCTGGCCCTTCTGGAGTATGCCTTTGTCAACTACATTTTCTTTGGAAGAGGCCCTCAAAGGCAGAAGAAGCTGGCGGAAAAGACAGCCAAGGCCAAGAATGACCGTTCGAAGAATGAAAGCAACCGGGTAGGCCCTCCACCATCTTGACCGTGCGCCGACAGTGCTGTCCACGGGGCCCGCCCCGTCCACGGGGCCCGCCCCATCCACAGGCCCCGCCCCATCTGCGGGCTCCACCCCACCTGCAGGCCCCACCCCACCCACAGGCCCTGCCCCATCTGTGGGCTCCGCCCCGTCCACGGGCCCCGCCTCATCCCCAGGCCCCGCCCCGCCCTCAGAGCTCACCAATCCCCGTTACTGGCAGGCCCTTTGAGTAGAGGTGTGCGGGCGTGTGCATTGTAACCCGAACTGTTGCCTGGGCAAGCCACTGAGTTGCACACAAAACCAAAGTCATGGCGGGAGCTGCAGGGGCCAAGAGCTCTCCCTGATTTCCTGTGAAAAGAACAGAACAGGTGGACCCCATAACGAATAAAGCTCTGTGATGTGGGATCCGAACTGAACAGGCGAACGCGTTGTTTTCCAAGTGTCCCCAACGGTTCCTTTAGTGCAGGGGTGTCTGACTTTTTGACTTCCCTGGGCCACATTGGAAGAAGAATTGTCTCGGGCCCGACATAAAATACACTACCACGAATGATTGCTGATGAGCTAAGAAAAAGAAAGGTCCACACATAATTTTCGTGATGTTTTCAGAAAGTTTATGTATTTGTGTTGGGCTGCATGCAAAGGCATCCTGGGCCACATGTGGGCCGCACCTTAGACAAGCTTGCTTTAGTGGTAAAGTTACAAATGTGAGTGTCCAGTGTGCCACTGATCCTTGCAGTGTGAGTCCAGCCCCCAGCCTGCACCATCTCCTGGTTCAGGGTTCTCAGTACAAGACAGGAGCAGTGCTCTGTCCTGGGGCTCTCATGGATTGGTGCTAGCTGCACCCTTGCTGGGTGCCTGGGAGATCTGAACAAGGAGGGTGCACAGATTTAAGAAGTCCCTGAGCCCCCCACTCTGAGAAACAGTATCAATTAGGTCTACCCCCTCCAGCCAGCTCAGCGAGCTTCCAACTACAAAGGAACTTGGCAGTTAGATGGCATTGCAGTTTATTTTTTGAAAAAAGCGATGTGTTCTTGCAATTACAATGTTTTAGTGAAGACACATGATCATTTCTCTGTAATTTTTGTCTTTATCTTTCCACTGCTTACATCCCATCCAGACCTCAAAAATGTATTGACACCTGTTTACGTGCTGGGCTTGTTCCTGCGTTGCTTTATTTTTAAATTCTTCTTGCTAAACAGGCTTCTCTGGCCCCATGACTTTTCCTTGCTGTTCCCTGCTGTGTCCGTGACCCACTCATGGACCAGAATAGGTGCACAAGCATCGTGAATGAAGGAGGCTTGTAAAATGGGTATAAATGGCTCACATCCTTCCAGCAAAACATAATAGAGTTGGTCAGAGAAACCCAGATCTGTGAATAAAATCAGGCTGCCACAAGCAGAATTATCATGAAGTTCTTAGTGGAAAATATACTTAGTACCATGCTGTTGTTTCTAAATAAGTCTGCATCCCACTATGAATACACGCTGTGCTTTGGTCATGCTGTTTCCATGGAAACCAGACTTCATCACACTGTGATTGTTTCTACTGCACAGACACTCAGACACACACAATGCTGTTTTTCCAAATTTTTTCAAAACTTAAACAGATTACAAATTTGTCTCCTGTCTTCTAAATGAGATGGTTTAGAACAAATTGTTGTGCTAATGAAATACCTTTATGAGTGTGAAGGATAGAATTTAAAATAAAAACAAAACTCTGAAACCTCTAATATCCACAGAGCAGATTAGCAGAATGTAGAAAGAATATACTATAAATCAGATGCAGCAAAAAATTTCAGTTCATTAGGAGTTCATTTTATGGCTGGTTTTCCTGAAAATTTCTTTTCTGTTTTCCCAGCAGTTTTGGTAAAGCCTTTACATGTTCATAATTTTCTGTAATTGTAGATCAGCTGTTAAGGTTTGCAGTCGACATAGATTGCATGCAAACTAGTTTTAAATGCATAGTTGATGCTCTTAAAGATAAACATTAAACATTGTTGCTGACTACACCCAAGACTTTAGTGATAATCTTAAAGCAGAATTGAACATCCCCAAAAGGTCATTATCACATCATGTGGACGAATTAGAAGAAAATGAGAAACACATAATCACAAATTTTATGCAAAACAGAAATGGCACTATGAACTGGCCAACAGCATTAAAGAGTTCTTTGTAATTACAATTATTCAGTCATTTATTTTCAGTGACACCTCTCAGGAGTATTTATCAGTGTGATCAGCTACGGCCTCAGGGAATCCCCTTCGTATTATAGATGAGAACCCTTAGCCCCGTGACCTGCACATGTCCTGCACTGATAGGGGCTCAGATGACATCCAGGACTTTCTTGAAATGGCCTTTCATGTCCCTTGAGGGACATCAACCCTCAGAGGCTCTTCAGGCCACCAAGCAGGGAGCTGTGCTTTGGGACTAGGACATCATTGATGCTACTATAAAAGCATGCATAGGTTTTGCTTCTCTCTAGTGGTCACACAATATTTCAACTGACTGGTGGAGTTGTGAATGTTTCAAGTGTTCACAGGTTCACGTAGTGCCTCCTCAGACTGGTGGTGCAATGTCAGTCTTGACCTGAATTTATTTGTGCTTAACCTCTATTTGTTCCGGAGATCTTTCTGTACCCAAGAGTTAGTCTCTGATTGCAGTGCCTGCATTATGGTTCCAGGCCTTGTGATCTTTTTGCAAGTTGACCAACTGGTATTTGAATTTCATCAAGTGGAAAAAAAAAATCCTCATTCTTGCCAAGGAAGGAGACTATGAGCTAAACATCATTTCTCTTACTATAAAGAGCTAGGTTCCATTCTCCAAATGACAAATACCTTCTTATTTTTTCTAAAGTGAGAGTATTGTACTCTTGTAGAAGCTTGAAGGTAAGTAAGAACGAGATACCAGTCTGGTGACACGCTTTAGGGAAAAAACGAAAATCCCTCCGTGATACAGATTTTGCATGCAATGTTTCTCATTTCTGAATGTTTGCGCCTGTCAAGGTTATAGAGCAGGGAGAAAAACTCTATTGAAATCAGTGTTCCTAATTATAGTAGAAATGAGACAATCTTCTCAAAATAAGGTGTATTCATGAAATGCTTTAAAAATTGCAAGTCATCATGTGTCATTCACTATGGAGCATTTTAGTCTTATATTACTACCCACAATCCCTTCATTTGCTTTAGGATTTAAATTCTAGTTGATAGGAAAAGATTACTAAACAAATGTTCTATCTGTAGTTGGGGACCCATCGATTTAAATTATATACGACTTTTGGACTCCTGGGGTAGTCAGCGCCTCAAATCACTGCAAGGGTCAGCTGTTTGCATTGGAAGTGTTTGCTTTCCAAGATTTAGTAGATTTTAAAGACCCTTTCATTGTTTCATTAAAAAAATACCTTATAGTTTTGGTGGAAATTTTCTACACTTGGTTCCCGATTAAATGAGAACTACGTAAATGTAAAACCATAAGTCAGAAGTAGCCAAACAGGACACACTGGGGTCTGATTAACTTGATAGACACCCACGTTCCTCTCGCTGCTGTTACCCCATTACTAGGGTTCACCCCTCTGAAAGGGGCATGATACAAACTTGGGTTGGTTCCTGAGGCCTACCTCCCAGGAGCTGTTCTCCAGCCATAAAAGCCCAAAGCACCCAGGAGCACTCGAACTGGGCTTGGCTTCCTCATCAGCTTCCTTTCCCAGAGTCCAGGGCACACACCTGGACCCCCGCCCTCATGAGTCCAGCACAGGCCACAGGGACTGGGCAGGATGGGACCTAATTTGTCATTAAGCCTCAAGTCAACATGCGTCTGGCTTCATTTCTTCTGTTTTCTGCAATTCCCCAAATCACCAGATTCGTTGTCTCTACCTTTGAGTCTCTTTTCCCAGAATTCCTTTCTTCTTTGTCCACACCATCCCCTCCTTCAGGACCTAAGGTGGATGCTCTTCTTCATGACATTGTCCTTGATTTTCTTCCTTCCCCCCCTGCCTCTGTCATCCCTCCCTACTCCAAGCAGTTGGTTTTGGTCGTGCTGCCCCAATTTCCGTGAGGACATGCTCTGTGAGATCGCACGTCACATTGCACGGGGCCACCTGCCTCTTTACTGGACAGCATCCGAGTCTTTGCATCTATCAAAATACACACACTGTGGTAACGCTTATGGACCATGTGTCTGTGAGTGGTACTTGTCATCAGTCTGGTGACGTGTTTTCACTTGCCTAGTGGGAAGAGAGAAGGTCCCTAAACGCATCTCTTGGAAGCCATGTGAATCTGAGTCATTAGAACCACCAGAGATCGTCTGAATAAAACGTGACACCAAACACCCCTCTCCCCTTCCTTGAAGCAAAGATATTTCTTTATTTGGTATTTTGTTCTACAAAGTTGTTCATAATCCCCTAGATGTTGATAAAAGGACCTTTCCATGTAGCATTTTTGGTAACCAGGAAGGTATGTACTTAAAAACATTTAAAGGGCAATGTGCAGCAGTATTTTTAAAAACGTATCTGCTGATGACTTGAAGCTCTCCCCGTTAGACTCCTGGAAGACAGGGCCCTTCTCCTGTTGACCTCTGCAGTCCCACACCTGGCACCAGGTGACACAGAGCAGGTGTGTGGGCATGTTTCACATGAGCACCCCGAGGAAGAACCCAGACCCTCGTGTGCTTCTCTCTAGGGAGGCAGCCACCTTCCCACGTGGGCGACGGGGCTTTTGTATGTTACCGTTTTGTTGTGCTGAAACCATTACATAGAAGGTAAAGGTTTTTTTTTTTTTAGAGCTAAATCATGTTTTCTGTTTTTTTCTACCTTCAGAAAAGCAACTTCAGTCTTCTGGGGTTGTAAGCCATGTGGAATAAATCACGTATTAAAGAGAATAAATGTACATTACTACTTAAATAAACAAAACAAAACATCAAACTCTTGCAAAGGGCTAACCCCCCTGGTGGTGAGTCCCCTCCATCTTCCCTGCAGAAATGAGCTGATACTGAGGAAGCCACTGCTGGGGACACCCCAAGGCTTGGGTGACACCCACAGAAAGTGCTGGCATCGGGCACCATGTTGGGAAGGGAGCAGGGACCGTCACCTCTCAGCATCTCCCTTCCAGACTGTTCTGAGAGAACAGGAACGAGTGTGGTGCCTGGGGCGTCGCCTCCCTGTCTCCCCTTGAATCCACCTTTCACTCTTTATCCTGTGGCTTTGCACTGTGTTCCAGAGATCGTGTCTCTTATGCCGGCGTCACAGTGGCTGACTCGAACGTGCTTTTCCATTCATCAGCAGATGGCAGATATACTTGTCTGTGTGATAAGATGATACAGAGATGACAGTGACTGTGATAAGCATGCCAGTCGCTTCATCTCTCACGAGCTTTGAATCCATTCTCTCTGGGACTTGAGTCCCACTCAAGGAGGTTCTGTCTCTCAGAACACTCCGGGCCATCTCCAAGGCTTTGCCTGTGATATTCCTGCTCTTTGCCTGGAAATTGTCCCTATGGACATCTTCCTCCTTCCCTCCAGTAGTAGTTTCCATTGCTGTCATGACGAACTGCCACAGATGATGTCACAGTCGTGTCCCTCAGAGGCCTGGGCACAGTGGGTTCCCTCCTTAGAGCCTTCAGAGGCTGAAACGAGGGGTGAGCAAGGCTGAAGTCCCTTCTGGAGGCTCTGAGGATGAATCCATCCCCGGGCTCACTCAAGATGTTGACCAAACAAGTCCCTGGTGGCAGACGGACTGAGGTCCCCCTCTGCCTTGCAGGCCAGCAGTCAGTCTTTGCTCCCAGAGGCCATCCATTTCTTCTCGTGCTGTCCCTGCAACCCTGCCTGTCATGGCGAAGCCAGTCCTTGTCACACTTGCCGTCTGCCACATCTCTCCGACTTCCTCGTCTGACTTGAGCTGGTGAAAGTTCTCTGCTTTTTGGGGTTTATGATTAGGTTGGGCCCAGCTGGGTCATTGGGATACCCCCACTAGCTTAGGATCCATAGCCTGAACCATGTTTGCAAAGTCCCTTTTGTATGTAAAGTGACACAGGTTCTGGGGAGTAAAGCTTGACCCTAATGACCACACCTCTCCTGCCCCATGCTTAATTAATGACCATTCCCAAACTATGGCATCGACATCTCAGAGTCCTTTTCAGTGCCTTTTATGCCAGAGCCTGAGTGGCCTCTGGGTGTTGGTGGCCTCGTGTCTGGGGGCCACCTCACCTGTGATCCTGATGGTGCTGAGATCAGCACAGATGCCACGGCTTCTTCATCCGGGATCTTCTCTCCACACCTCACCTCCAGCACATCTACCTCAATGTCTTGAATAGAATTAAAAAGCACGTACAACATGTACCACCAAGCAGTGGTATGCGTACCCCCCGGGGTACATGCTGGGGCATTCAGGGGTACCCGAGAAATAATCAGCAATGGTGACAAAACAAGTAAAGTAAAAATATTGCGAAACATTAGTCATGGACCAATCAGTGTTAAGTTTGAATCACTGTTCAGGGAGACACTTCAAAATGAGATCACATTAGTGAATGATGATTGGTCAGGGCGTGGCTAAGAACCCTCCCTGCAAACTGCTCTTCTATCAATCATGATCCACAATTTTAGAACAATCCATTTGCGATGTTCTAGAACTTCCCCAAACATATGAATACATCTGTAGCCAGACTGTTTGCTCAGTTTAGTTATTGACTGAGTAAAAGTGTGTTGTCTTTAATCATGATCATGTTTAAATACTTGATCAGCATTATCAGTATTTATCTGTGTTATGAATATTGTAAAATTAAATTTGTGGTTTGTACCGTTAATGCAACATTTGTTTCTTTCCTAACTCATTACCTCATTTCCACTGCTTTACGTAAGACAGGCACTCAACAAAAGTGTCAGTATTTAAAAATAGCTGTTTTAAAAACAAGGGGTACAATGTATGGAAATGGGTTTAAAAGGGGCACACGAGTGGAAAAAGGTTGGGAACCACTGATGTAAAAGATGGAAAGGTTCAAATTCGTACAACAATATATTCCTCCATAAAGTAACTGATTTTGTGAAAGCTTCACAGAGGAAGCCATAGACACCTGACCTCCTTCCTGAAGAAGTAGGCTTACCTCAAAGATAGGACAAGGAATGGAGAGCAGTGAGCACCCCGGGGACAGTGGGATGGCTCCCGGGCCCCCAGAGGGATTGGCATTGCTCAGAGAGGAGACTCATCCCAGAAGGGATGCACTGGGGACTCCGAGCCTCAGGGATACCCTGTTGAAAGTCCCGTGGTGGACCAACCAGTAAGCCAGTGGGCCATCATGAAAGGTCTGAAGCTGTATTTAGCACAGAATTAAATGTTTTCATTTTCTAGTTGGGCTCAGATGTGGGAAGGGACTTCAGTCTACTTAAATATAGCCCTTAAAATGTAGGCCCCTTGCCAGGACAGAATTGGCCTAGGAATTGTGCTTGGGTGTGGGCGTGAAGGTACCCACCAGAGACATCACGGGAGCACCACATGTATAAGGCGCTCCCCTGTTTTGGGCCAAACTTTCCGGGGAAGAAAAATCATTCATTTAAATTTTTTAATTCAGATTTTTATTTGTTTACATTTAGGTACTTGTTTTGTGTTATACAGGAATTTTTTTACATGGTACAAGAAACGTTATGTAACAAATAACTACAAAACAACAGATACAAAGTACAAGAAATTTTATGTATACAATTTTTTTTATAAGACAACCCCAATTATCGAGTTCCAGGGTATTATTTTGCTTATGGATGTCATTATTGATTTCTAGAGTTGCACTTTTAACTCACAAGCATAAATAAAAGAATTAAAAACATTTATGTAGATACAGAGTTAGTACTACCCAGGTATAATGCGCATCCTTATTTTTCCCTCACACGTTTGGGCCCAAAAGTGGGCGTTATACACAGCAAAATATGGTAACATCTTGAAAGGCATTTGTAGTTTAATTTTCTCTCCAGGAAGGAATTGGGTCCATAGTGTGAAATTTCCGTTTGAAAAAGCCTCCCCCGGCCCTCATTTTATCTGATCTCATATGTGACAGTTTTTAAATCAAGGAAATAAAATCTGTAAACTGCGCGTAAGCCTCCAAAATGACATTTTCCCACTAAAACAGTGCTGTGTGTGACAGATGTGCAAGGTCTCATAATATATGTGACATTGTTGCTCGGCAGGCCAGCCCGGGTTTGCATATGGAAATTAAACTGATTGACATGCCGGCTGTCTAACGACGTGCATTTCCTTCCAATTAGGTGGATGCTCACGGAAATATTCTGTTAACATCCCTGGAGGTTCACAACGAAATGAATGAGGTCGCAGGCAGCGTGGGCGACACGAGGAATTCTGCAATATCCTTTGAGAACCCAAGGATCCAGTACAGGAAACACAGTGTGCCCAGGGAAGGGCACGGGCGACACATGGGGGACAGGAGCATCCCGCACAAGAAGACCCACCTACGGAGGAGGTCTTCGCAGCTCAAAATTAAAATCCCTGATCTAACCGATGTGAATGCCATAGACAGATGGTCCCGGATCGTGTTTCCGTTCACTTTTTCTCTTTTCAACTTAGTTTACTGGCTGTACTATGTTAACTGAGTGACTGTACTTGATTTTTTTCAAAGACTTCATTTAACACTGAGTGAAATATTACTCTGCCTGTTAAGTTTTTTATACCTGTGCACACACACACAGAGACACACACACGCAGACACACACGTCTATACATACGCAATTGTATAGATATATATGTGAACTTTCTCAGCATATATATAAAATACACGTGTATATGAGGATGTATGTGTATATGTTTATACACACACACGTACGTGTATTTAAAACAAATACACATACATGTATACATTTTGCAGCTATGGACAAATTTAACACAGAATGCATATTCTGGAAGGTCCAAGATTTTTCCTTTTTTTAATTGAAAGGGACAAGCATTGTCAAAGTATGATGCCTTGAGAATGAAGGCATGAACCACATCATTCCCAAAATGTATCTTTTATTATCCTAAGTTAGGTGTTTCCGTTTAAAAACATCAGAAAGAAGCTCTCCGTGGATCTTCAAAATCTCATACAGTGGCATTGACAGTGTAAAACGTGTCACAGACTTCATACTCTCTGTTTCAGTTCACTAAGCCAAAGCTTCTCAGCTTTGGGGGTGATGGGGTTCATTTTCCTCGGGCGTCTGTTCTGTGCCCTGGCTCAGTGGGTGGGGTGAGTGTGAGCTCACCTGTTGTCTTACACATAGCGAGATCCCACGTTGATGTCCGCACGTCCATCTTAGGAGAGCCCATCAGAAATGGATGGAGTCTCGTAAGTACTCTGCTGTACGGTGTGTCGTGTTTTCTCTTTTGTTGTTCACTGGGAGTGGATCTGCGTCCCTGTCGCGTGGGAACACGGTGACGATATTCGGTGACATTTCCATCACTGAAAGTGTGCTCTACATCTCACATGGATTTCTAGGCCTGATCATTTTAATGGAAGGCATAGCTGTCTCAGGTTATTTGTTACTCTAAAGTAAAACCATTAGGATGACTTCCCCTCTTGTCTTTACGTTATCAGAACATTGTATGTTAATATAAAATGTATTTGCATACTATGCATATCTATGTATATTCCCCAAGATTTTGTTTCTTATGCTTGCTATCCTGGCAGCATGCGGTGTCCGATTTTTTGTGTGATGTAACTATTTTCTGTTATCTAGAATTAAGAGTGAAGCTAAAACACTTCTACTGTTCCATTTCAGAAACCAAGACACATCCTCATGCCTTTCTTTCTGTATCTGGCACATGCCACAAGCACATCTGACCACTTCCGGTCTATGTAACTGGGACGCTTCGCGAACACAACCCGTACTCACCACGCGTCACCCACTGACCCGTGACCGTTCTCTTGGGGCAAAGGAGAACGGCCCAATGACACACACAGTCACTTTTGTTTCCTTCTGATCCACAGCCTCATCAGTATTTGGACTTTTTCAAGCTCGTAGAAACAAGACAAGGTGCACTGGGTTCATAGACGCAAACTTAAAACTATTTAGATGAGATCTTTCTAAAGAAAAAAAAAAGAGATGATATATTTTTTGTAAACAATATTTCTATCACAGGCATCCATAAACTGAAATGACTACAGTTGTGCAAACAGATGTCACAGTGAAGTTAAGCATTTGGAGAAAAAAATAGCAAAATATTCAGAAAAGAACTGCTAAATTAATACTTTATCCCCAAATGTCACACATGCCTCACCCTCTCTGTTCTATCTGAAACCAACGACCAGAGTCTCATCTAACATCTGCCATCCGATCTTTCCATGGAGAGAGAGGCATCACCTTTCCCGGGATGCGTGTGGTGTGGTCCATCTCCATGAGCTGATGACCGTCACTACGTTATTTTCTTCAGGGGCCATAGCAGCCTTTCATTTGTGGGCGTTCATAATAGTTTAAAACCCACTGTCAGGTGAAACATAATCCACGAAGTCTCATGCTAGAAGTAAAGACCAATTTTCATACCCTTTTCCCCTCCATTTCTCCATTTCCTCAATGTCTTCTCCCAACCCCCTACTCTCCAGTTTTGTTTTTGTCTGGAGACGACCCAGTGACTTCTTGGTTTTTGGCTTTTCTCTGACAATTTTTTTTCGTGGGCAACCATGGAGGATCTTAAACGTTAAACAGATTGGGAAAAACCTTGTAAGTGGCCTTATCATTGTTAACATGTTAAAGAAAACAAAGACATCTGTGAAGACCTTATCCCTTTCAATACTTCAGGTATCTTTTTTCTGTATCCAGCGATTCAAGGAGTGAGGAAAGAGGGACCCCAAAATGCAAGTGAATGGGGACCAAAAGCAGTCAGGGGTTGATTTAAGTGTACAATTTATACTCTTCAGAACTGTGACGTTAATTCTTTCCGATAGGAACGTGATGCAAGACGTTTGTGATGAATAGTTGAGGTACCCAAATAACAAAGGCAGAGACCTCCTGGGGCTCAGCACAGCTGCAGTCTACTTCCCAAGGTTTTCTGGATATAAATTTGCATGGTTTAATCATAACAGCTTTTGAGCTTTTTATATGCATTTGGCACCAAGTCTGAGACAACTTTGTAGACACTGCAATGAAGTTAACATAATAGCTATCCTATAAATAGTGTTTGTAACTACACACACACACACACACACACACACACACACACACACACTACACACACACACAGAAATATGTACATATCTTCTGTAAAAAAACAAAACCAAACTTTTTAAGATCCTTGGGTATGTGTTTGCTTTACTTCATTTAAGAAGAAACTTAACTTTTCTTCTAATAAAATTATTTTATAGCTTCTCCATTTTTAAGAGCTGTGAGAAATATTGAGAAGCAGAACTCTGACGGTCTTGACTGAAGAGAGTTGCCTTTGCTTCTGTGTTCTGTCACTGTCACCATGGCCTCTCATCACTCCACAGTAGTGACTGGAGCCAGGGGACGAGCCGGGTCAATGAGTCCGAACCTGGACCTGTGGCATTACTGTGAGGTGACTATCACCCACATTCAGACCTCTTGAGTAAAGACAGAAACATTGAATTTTGAATACAATGATATTTCTTTCTCAATGACTGAGCATAATAAAAAGTTAATTTTCTAAGTAGTCCTGTCTTTCTGAAATGCCTCACAGGGGCTCAAAATGTGGAGAAGCATCTTGTGCTGACGTTTTATAATGACCTACATTCAGTCACACTTGAGACAGGTCAAGAGCCCTACTCCACACATCCCCACGGAGAAAGACTGATCTGATGGGACTTGTCCTTGAAACAAGTCTTGTTCAGCAACCCCGGGACTTAGAGGGGTTTCATTGTCTATACCATGAGACATCCATGTCCCCCTCAATCTGGAATGAACTAGAAAATACGCCATGAGAATATTCCTGTCAGCTTTGAAAATCACAGGTACATGTGCTATAGCGAGTGTTTTTTAATGCCAGCACCCAGAACTTTTGATGTGTTCTGTCATTCACATCAAAGGCACTTCTCCCTCGTCCAACTATGGAATCAATATTTTCCCCAAGGTGATCCTGTTGGTGTGATCCCAGGGACGTCTGGGGCTGATTTTTAGGGGGCAGGCACGTTGTGGGGGTAGGTGTTCATAGATGGTCCCATTGGTGTTGTCACACCATGGGGTGTTCCAACAGAGCATGGGTCCAGCTTGGAATCTCCTGGCTTGAAAGACTAGACCATCCCATAACTCTTCCTTTAGCGCTCCACCTGAAGAGCCAGTTCACATGTCCGGCCATTTTACAGTAAGCCAAACTGAACAATTAATTGGTGAAACATTCTGTGACTTGTGGACCTGACTCTGGCCCTCCTCTAACACGAGCCATCGGTCACAGGAACATTGAATTGTGGGGCCAACAGCTCCCCAGGTGGATAAAATTCTCCCAGGACACGAGCTAGTGTGCCTTGGACTGATTACCTCTTCTACTGCATTGAAAGGTGCCATGTTTCCCTGAAATACTCAATTTCCAACACCAGGGGCACCAGTGCCCTCCCAGAGAGTGACTCACAGGCCCAGCCTCTCCCTGGGGCCGGCCCCACACACACACACTCACATTTCTACGTCACAAGTCAGTGTGTATGTTCAAGGTAAGTACAGGATTATTCTAGTAGGAATAGGCGATCGCTGCCACGGTCCGTTCCCATGTTGATTTCATCTCATTGTAAAGATAAAACCTGATTTTGCTTAAGCACATTGATGTAATTTTTGGTATTATTTGACATGAAAAAAAAAACAGCAACATTGAGTGATAGATACAATATGAAACTTGTTGATGAATGAATTCAAATTTATTAAAAAAGGACTAACTGACATAACTGTGTGGACTGATTTATTTTTTTTCTCCCGTGGTTCTCTGTGGTCGTGATGGTGGGATGATGTTAATTCCAGGTATTTTTACTTGCGTGTGCCCATCTTGGTTTTGCTGAAGGTAAAAAAAGAAAAAAAAGTTTGAAACTGTGTGTGAAACCAACGGAACCATGATGCTTTTAAAAATCAAGACTTATTCTGTACTTCAAAGGATAACAAGACACCCACAGACCTAGCTTGTCCCTGTCTCCAAATAAATGTTGTGAGACAGAAATCTTTTTATATCAAAGGCCAAGGAACCAACCTATTCATAACCTCTGGCACAGGAGGTACTGGTCCTCACTCTCTAGTTCTTTAGTAGAAATAGGCAATTTCCTTTGTTTCTTCTCTGGTGAGAATGTAATAAGCAATATCTCTGAATGAATGAATGAATGAATGAATGAGTGAATGAATGCAGATCCTCAGACACCTCAAACTGGACAGAACTTTTATTGAGACTTATGTATGTCTGTAGACCCAGGAAGGCTCATGTCTCACTTAGTAACACCTTAAACAGAGACCTCCTCACTGTAGTCAATCTTGCAAACGCTCTCAGCCGATCACTGTCTGATGAACGTTCACCTATACTTACCTACTCTAAGCAAAATAATACAAACTCTTTGGCCCTTCTTTCCAGGTCCCATTTTCATTCATTTGTTTCCATACTTTTTTTTTCATCCCGTGAACACAATTTTTCCATCCCAGGCCTACCCCGAGACCCTAACCTGGACCTATTTCTTTGTCTGAGCCTGGAACCTACTTCATTAGGTGAAAATAATATTCAGATGACAAGTTTAAATGGCCAGTGCATGCAGAAGAAAGGCATTTCAAAGTTTGACTGGATTTCTAAAGCATCCTGCTTTTGCTTGATTGAGAAGCCTCAGTGAATAGAGGGTCCCATTACCTTGTCCCCAGAGAGCCTCATCTGGCATCTACGCATACCATGTCCCCATGATTGCCACACTGGGCACCATCTTACAATTCTTGCCTATTGCCTTTTTACCAGCTTTTAAGGGACAGGAATTGTGAACTCTCCTTTGAATAGGAAAATTATTCTTCAGAGAAGATTTTAGGCTGACTGGACATCCTGTTTGAAATGGAGCAGAAAACAACGGAACTGTCTCTTTTCAAATGATGCGTGTGATCAGCCTACTGACACCTTGAATTTAGCCCAGCAAGACTAAGCTGACCATATGTACCATTTGAAATGGGACAGTACCGCTGTTTTGTGTACCATTTAAAACAGTGTACCGCTGTTTTGTGTACCATTTAAAATAGGATACAGCTACTTTGCAGCCCGTGAATTTTCAGGCAGGATACATACTTTCTTATGGAGCTAAACCAGCAATGGTATTGACTGGGGCACTCCTGACGTTAAAGGGACTCACACTTTACGGCCCTCGTTTTTCATATAAATAGGTTCCATTTGGGTCCTTGGGGGATCCTTGCAAGTGAAATGCAAGTCTCTGAAATGACTGAGTGTAAAGCACATCTGGGGTGTGTGTGTGTGTGTGTGTGTGGTATGCGTGCGCATTTTGGAGACAAATGGGAGACTCATTAATGGCCCCTGCTACCAGGTGGTTGTAAGAACACATCTTCACAGCTCAAACCTCCATTTCCTACTTTAGGTTTAGGCAGTGGCCTCCTGACCCTCCACTTAAGAAGTATATTATATTAACAGCCCTCGCCTGTGCATCTCTCCTTCCCTTTTCTCACCTCCCACCTTCTGTTAAACAAAGCAATCTACACATGGCTGCCACACAATCTGGGCTTGGAGGTGCTTCAAGAGGCCAACCAGCAAACCTAGGCCTGCTGTCACCAGTGCCAGGCTTGGGGCTTCTCAGCAAGAGGTATGGGACATACCAAGTCTGCTTGTTTGGGGGTTGTGAACATATGAGAGGTTTTAGGAAAGTCTACAGCATAAATGAAGACAGGTTGCTTGTATGGAAAAGCCATTGGAAGCAGCAGGGGTGTGGGTGAAAATTGGGCGGGGTGGGGTCTCAGAGAATCACTTGGCTGAGGCAGATGAAACCGCCAGTTGGTGGAGGAGACTCAGATATGGCATCTGCCTGCATCTGCATGCAGGGATGCAGAAGGCTCAACAAAGAAACAATGGCTTCTGCCAGGTCCTCAGTTGGGGAGAAAGCTGCCCCTCCACCCTCGCCCTAAGCCAGAGAATGCAGTTCCTTCAGTATGTCCCTGGCACCTTTCGAGCTGCTGCCCCAGTGCTGAAGCTCAGAGCGAGTGAGTCCATCAGCAAGTTCCTGCATGAGCTCTTCAAGAGGAGCATCTGGGACTCCAGCTGACCTTGTCTCAGCCAGAATACTTGTTTGTTTTCATAGCTAGATGTTGTGGGGACTTCTCTCCCTGGCACTGGAAACTTGGGCTGGGCATCCTGGGGGGGGGGGGGCTGGGACCCCTCACTTCTAGGGATAACCTCTGTAGCCGAGACAGATCTCCAGATTTGTAACAGTCACACGTGAGTGTGGCACCAGCTCATTCCATGTCTCTGCCCCTCCTACCAGTCTCAAGGTGGCCTCTTCTGTATGTCTTTAGTTGTAAGGTTTTGGTTCAGCTAGATTTTCTCTATTTCCTTTTACTCAGCATAATTATTGTAAAATTCATCTGCTTTGTCATGTGTGTCACTTGTTCACCGCTCTCTCCTGCCAAGCCGCATTCCATTGTATGGATATCCACAGTTTGTCCATTTATCTGTTGACAGACATTGGGACTGTTTCTACTTTTTAGCTCTTGCTCATAAAGCTGCTATGAACATCCCTATACAAGTCTTTGTGTAGTCTTTTTTTTTTTCTTGAATAAATATCTAACAGTGAAATAGCTGCATTTTATGGTGGTTATGTTTAAAGTTTTATGACTGACTTCTAAAGTAGCTTTACCATTCTCCCACTTAATTCTCCAACAGTTGATATGGTCAGTCTTTATTTTTAATCATTCTAATAATGAGGTAGTGGTATCTCCTTTTGGCTTTAATGTACACTTCCTTATTGAATAATGCTGAACATCTTTCTATGCATTTGTCTGTTTAAATCCTCTGTGTATTTTTTAAAAATAATTTTTGAATGATTAATACATTTGAAAAACAATATTATATTAGTTTCAGGTGTGCAACATGGTGATGAGACATTTATATAATTTACAAAGTCATCATTCCAATATATCTGGTACACACTTGACACTATACACGGTTATTACAATATTTTGACTATATGCTCTATGCTGTACTTTACATCCCTGTGACTATTTTGTAACTATGAATTTGTACTTCTTAGTTTCTTTCTTCTTTGCACCCATCCCTGCAGCCCTCCTCCCATCACTCCAACAAATCTAGTAGCCACCTGACACCATTCATAGTTACTGCAATATTATTGACTATATTCCTTGTGCTAGCCCCTACATCCCATAACTATTACTTTGAAACAACCCATCTGTGCTTTTTAATCCCTTCCCCTTATTTCACCCACTCCCCTGAGCCTCCTCCCTTCTGGGAACAATCCAAATGTTTTCTGTATCAATGAATTTGTTCCTATTTTGTTTGTTCATTTTCTTTAGATTCTGCCTATAAGCAAAATGAACTTGCATCTGTCTTTCTCTGTCTGACACTCCACTCAGTACAATACCCTCCAGGTCTTTAAAGCTTTTAATCCATTTAAATAGAAAATAATTGTTGATAGATATGTAGGTATTATCATTTTATTATTTATAATTTTGCTTATTTTTTCTCCCATCTTAAAGAACTCCCTCTAACATTCCTTGCAATACAGTGTAGATTCTTATTTGGTGACAGCACTGCGCCTTGAGCTACTGAGCAATAGTCTCAGAGCACACTGAGACCAGTTGCCACCAACCTGGGGCCTACAGACCCCTCTCACTGTTTTCCAGGAAAGAGTGCAATGTGGGCGGGGCTGG
Source organism: Lyroderma lyra (assembly GCA_004026885.1). Taxonomy (NCBI): domain Eukaryota; kingdom Metazoa; phylum Chordata; class Mammalia; order Chiroptera; family Megadermatidae; genus Lyroderma; species Lyroderma lyra. The sequence goes on from PVJL010001646.1 coordinate 129,542, forward strand.
CAGCTCATTGGAGAAAGCGCCCCTGGTGTTTGGGGAGTTGGGTTGGGGCGGGTCCCGGTGAATGGCAGGGTGGAGCCAGTGGAGCTCACCAGACCAATCAGGTTCTGATTTGGCAGCGTGGGGGTGGGCTCAGCACCGGAAGGACGGTGCTTGGGAGCAGGACACAACTCAGGAAAAGTGGCAACTGTCTTCCAGTCCTCACGCCAAAGCCACACACCTTAGGCTCCTCTGCCGCGCCTCCCCCATACCTCCAATGGTCCCGGTCCCCAAGTCGCTGTCTCTCTGCCAGAGCACAAGGTGAGTGCCCGGGGAACTGGGTCTGTGCACGGGTGCTTTAAGAGAATTGTCTGGGTTTCCCGCAGCCTTCCGTCCCACCCCATGGTCAGAATCTCCACTGTTTTTCACAGCCAGATATTGCGGGGCTTGTCTTTCCAGCACCAGTACTCTGAACTGGGGAGCCTGCTGTGGGGCTGGGGTCCCTTGTTCCTCTGGGGGGAACCTCTGTGGCTGAGATATCCCTTCAGCGACCCGCCTGCCACGAGGAGGTTTGGGGCTGGCTCAATTTGCATCTCCGCCCCTCCTACCAGTCCCTCGTGGCCTCTTCCTATAAAACTTACGTCCAGCTCGACTTCATTCAGATGGTTCTCTAGGTTGATTGTTCTATCATTTATTTGTCATTGTAATGTGTTCACCAGAGGAAGCAGTGTTTACCTACTTCGCCTTCTTAGCTTCCGTCTTCCCTGTTCATTTTTAATTGGTTTATTTTCTTATTGTGTCTTGAGAGTTCTTTATATAGTCGTATATATTTGGATATAAAAACCTTTGTCAGATATATGCTTTGGAACTTTTTTCTCCCTGTCCATGGCTTGCCTTTCCATTCTTTCAAGAGTTCTTCAGAGAACATAAGTTTTTAATTTTGATGAAATTCAATTTATTTTCTTTATGGGTTACATATTTGGTCTTGTTTCTAAAAAAAAAAATCTTTGCATATCTATAAGTCATAGAGGTTTTTTTCTTTATGTTTCCTTCCAGAAGTCTTATAGTTTTGAGTATTACATATACACTTAGGAAACATTTTGAGATATTTGCATACATATACAAACTGACTGTAATGACCAGCTTTTGGAGAACTGGTATTTGAACAGTGTTGAGTGTCCTGACCCATGACAAGATCTCTCTATTATGCCAGGGTTTCTCAACCTTGGCACAATGACATTTTGAGTCATTTAATTCTTTGTGGGGGGGGAGGGGGGGCGTTCCTTGCATTGTAGAATGTTGAGCAGCATCCCTCACCTCCACCCACCAGATTCTAGAACCACCACCCACCCTGCGGTTATGGGAGCCAAATATAGAGTCTGACAGAAGTAACGCCCTTTTCATGACCTGGTAATCTATATCAAATCTTTTATTACCAAATCATAAGCATATAATTTTATAACATAGCAATATTTTAACTACTTTAAAAAAGGTGTTACTTCTGCCAGACCCGGTATGTCAGCAGACTCCACCAATCAATGTCCAGGAGTAGAAAGTTGGTTGAGAACCACTGTTTTAAGTTCTCTTTACTTTTTCTCAGGAATTATTTTTGATGCTAAATATAGAGATTTTGCACATCTTTCATTGAGTTTATCCCTGTTATTTTCCATTTTTGGACGATATTGGAAGTGGTCCTTTTAAATTGCCGTTTCTGATTGTCACTAGTGTGTAGAAATGCGACTGCTTTTTCTGTACTGATCTTGGTCTTAGCTCAGGCTGCTCTGTGTTCTTAAATCTCTCTGAGAATGGTAAAGGTTGTCTTGGATTCCCAAAGTATTTATTAATATTTTGAATGCTAATTTTTTTTTTCGTTTTGTTAATGGTGATCTTTTCCTTAGGCAAGCGGTTTTCTTTCTGAGACTGGTGACCTTTGGTGAGATATTTTGTGGGACACCTTCCTCGGGTTTTCTTTGTACCACAAAGCCCATGTGGTACATGGTTCTCTTCTATAACTGGGCTTTCCCCATAGCTGTCAAGATGAAATGAGAGGTCTGGGTATGTTTCTGGGATTTTTAGCAGGAATGTTTTATTTCAGGGTGTGCACACACAGAGCTGACCTAAATGCTGGGGACCTCCAATGCCAGAATGAGGAAGAGCCTTTCTTTTCTGGGCTATGAACATCTTACCTAGGAGGCTAGTTCTTTATAAACAATTAGGTTTTTAAATTTTCTTTATTAAAGATCTTGGTGAAAATGTTTAGTTGTTGCTGTTTATTGGTTTGTTCTATCCTGGTGATAACTTGCACTGTGTGGGGTTGGAGGAGGTAGGGTAGGATGGTGGTGACATGGAGATCCAGTGGGACTGGCTGTTCCAAGCAGAGATTTCCAGGAAACTCAGATTTTTCGATGCCTCCCACTGTGCCAACATCCTTTATAGCAGGAGTGTCCAACCCTGGGCCACATGGGAAAAAGCAATTGTCTTGGTCCACACATAAAATACACCAACACTAACGATAGCTGATGAGCTTAAAAGAAAAAAAGTCTCATAAAAAATCTCATCATATTTTAAGAATTTGTGTTGGGCTGCATTCAAAGCTGTCCTGGGCCGCAGATTTGACATGCCTGCTTTGCAGTCACTATCTGGCCAGTAAAACCTAAACTATTTGCTTTCTGACCTTTATGGAAAGAATTTGAAGACCCTGCTTGAAATGCTTAGATGACTCAGAAGTAAATATTTTAGAACTAATTTTTAGTTAAAATCACAGTCTGGTCTTAGGTTCCAAAAGGCTTTCCTCCTCCAGTAATTATTCATGTCTTTACTATTATGGATTAAACACAGTAAAAATGTTCTGTGCACTATACTGAGTTAGCAATGGATCCCACCCCCCATTCCCCCATCAAAACTGTAGCTGCTCACAGCTTTAGCCAAAAACTTCACTTATGGCTCCTTTGGTCATTCTTTTGAGCAAAGGTTGTTTTAGGACATGGGTTCCCAAATGGTGGTATGCTTGGGAACCCCCATTGGGGTACATGCTGGGCCATTCAGGGGTACCCCAAAAATAATCAGTAATGGTAAAAAAATAAATTTAAAAAATGCAAAATGTTACTTATGGAACAATCCATGTTAAGTGTGAATCACCATTTATGGAGACACTTCAAAATTAGGTCACATTAGTGAATGATGATTGGTGAGGGTGTGGCTATGAACCCTCCCCCACAAACTGCTCTTCTACCAATCATTATGCACAGTTTGAGAACAATCCATTTATGATATTTCTAGAACTTCCCCAAACATATAATTACATCTGTAGCCAAACTGTTTGATCACTTTAATTATTGACCAAGTAAAAGTGCATTGTCTTTAATCGTAATTCTTTTCAAGTAGTGTTTTTATTTAATGTTGAAATACTTGATCATCATTATCAGTATTTAACTGTGTTATGAATATTGTAAAATTAAATCTGTGGTTTGTACTTTGTGTGTAGTAATTTTTTTCCTAACTTATTACCTCATTTGCACTATTGTACATCAAGATAGGCACCAAACAAAAGTGTCAGTGTTTAAAAACAGCTGTTTTAAAAGCAAGGGGTACAGTTTATAGAAGTGAGTTTGAAAGGGATACATAAGTGGAAAAAGCTCAGGGATCACTGCTTTAGAAGATAAGTTTAACAGTAAGACTTAGAATAAAAATTCAAATTTTCTATTTTTAAGTAAACCAAGGAAAGCCTGTTTAGCATTACTGCTTCAGAACTGAAATGATCTTACTGATCTAAATGAACATGAACAATTGTTGGATTGATCATTTATTACTCTCAAAAGAATAAACCTCTCAATGGAAGGAGAAATAAACTACTGTGGGATGCACTATGTTGGGTTATTTACAAGTGTCATTGTATGTTATCTTCACAGAAAATAGTATTATTTCTCAAATAATGAATAAATGTGAGCTAAAGGGAAGCAAATACATTTCAGAGCCTTGAGTCTTTGATAGATAATGTCTTATTCACATGCCTGTTCATCATAGATAAAAATAATTAAATCTGGAGATTTACCACAAGACATCAGCTTTTCCTCTGAGTGTGTCTCTGGGGACTACAAGTAATTTAAATAAAGCTGACTATCTCTAGTAATAAAAATTGAATTTGAATACAGAAAAATTAATAAAACCAAAAGCTGGTTCTTTGAAAAGATCAACATAAATTGGCAAAGCTTTAGGCAAATTTACCAAGATAAAAAGAGGTTCTAGTTAAATTACTAGAATCCAAAATGAAACAGAGGACATTAGTACCAGCCTTACAGAAATTTACAAAAGCATTATAATGGAAAATTATGAACACTTGTGTGCCAAAAAATTAGGTAACTTAGATGAAATAAGCAAATTCTTAGAAAGACATCAACTACCAAAGCTTACTCAAGAATAGACATTCAAATAAACTTATAATGAAGAAATTGAATGAGTAAGAAGAATAAAGAATAAAGTATGAGGATTCACATGTCTCTGTTTCAAAATTTACTACAAAACAATGATAATCAAGACAGTATGGACACAAGAATTGACATACCGACCAACAAAAAAGAATTGAGAGTCTAGAAATAAATCTGCACATTGAGGGTCAGCTGATTGTGCAAAGAGCATTTGATGAGGAAAGAGTGGTCTCTAAAACAAATGGTGCTGGGACAATGGACAGTCACATACAAAAGAATAAAGTTGGACCCTTTCCTCACACTGTATATCAAAACTCTGAATGGATCAAAGATCTAAATACAAGAGACAAAACTGTAAAACTCTTAGAAGAAAACAAAAGGGTAAATTTTCATGACCCTGGATCTGGCAAATGATTCTTAGATTTCACCCCAAAAGCACAAACAAATAATTAAATTCATAATTCACATTGTGGGGTTGGTACCACTTCTGTCAACTAAAGTAAACCCTGGAGGGATCATTTAATAACAAGAGGAGGGGTTGATATTTAATGTGTATCATTCTTTTTTGTTGCTTACTAAACTAAGTAAAACAATATTCATTGTCTAACATTTATAAATTTAAAAATAACTTTCATGATAGAAACATTGTAAACAATAGCTTACAATCATAAAATTCTTGGAAATAGAAGAAACTCATTTGCAAATGTATGGGGAATGAAGTTAAATAATGCATGACTGTAAATGAAAAAACATTTCCCCCTAACTTTTCCTTAGCTCTAGAAAGATGTTACTAGGATGATATGTCAGAACCTTTGATGAACCCAGAGAGACCTGGACTCAGAATCACTGTTTAGCTCTGTTACCTTGGAGAAGTCACTTGGCCTTTCTGAGTTTCAATCATCTCTGGTACAAAATGCTGATAACCCTCATGCTATAATGAGAAGAAATCATTAAAATATCAATAACAGGTATTGGCTTTCCCCAACCCAGTCTTCCTTTTTGCTTTTTTATGGAAACACACCAAGATCTTCAGTAAAATATCAGGCATGAGGCCGTGGGAAAATCAGAAAGCCCAGTCATGTGGGACACAGGCTTTTATTTCTCCCTTGATTCGTTCCCAGATTGGGATTTGGTTGAGAACAGCTGATTGAAGGTACAGTGACTGAAGGGGCCTTCAGGTGGCATTGGTCCTGGAATGTTGTCCCCACTTGCTAGAGCTTTTATTCACGGCTTTCGTCTCCGGTCTCCCAATGTGCTCCAGGAATACTTGGAGCCCAGCAGACTGGGCTGGAAGTAAGAAGTTGGATTTCCTCCCTCTTCGCCCGCTGGCTGGGTGGGCTTCTCCAGCCTTTCTCCTCTCTACATGGTGCTAAGTAATGCTGGGGGACTGATAAGCATTCAGATGAATGTCTGATAATGTCTCTACCATCAGCTCTCATTTATCACAGCCAGACTATTTGAATTTCAAATTATCAGCCTCCCTTTTGAATATTTATTGACATTCCAACAACTCTTCTTAATTAAGTACTTTTTCTTGTTTTGGGCATGAATGGGATGTTTGTTTACTCGAGCCCAGAAGTGTGAAGAGTCACAACACCACCATTCCTGCAGCAGAAGACGTCGACGATAGCTTTGCCAAGAAATCTCGGTTCTGCTGTAGGTTGGTTATTTCTTCCTCCAGCTGACAACCAGTGCTGGGGAGGATCGGCATCTGCCGGATTCTGGGCACAAGTGAACACGCATCCTCTGGCTTTAGCAATCTGAGATTCAGGGTGGGAGACAGACATGCTGGTGCTGACCGAGGTGCTGACCGCGTCCTTTCCTGGAAACCCCAGCAGTGTGGGAGGAACCACACAGCAGGTACCATGAGATGCCGCACTCCAAGAGCTCTCTCAGCTGCCTCCTGCCTCCAATGCTTTACAGACCATGGGTCGGGTCCCAGAGGGGCATTTAAGTAACTGCCTCCCCATGGCCCCTGGTTTATTATTCCTTCCCCATCAGAGCAGAGAACCACCTCTGGGGCTCAGAAGCAATTCCCAGTTCAGTTGCAAAGAGGTCAAAACAGATTTTTAAAAATAACTATGGAGATTCTTTATAAGCTACGTGCTGTGCCTGGCATGCTCATGTGCATTTTTTATCATTTTCCCAGATCCTTAACACAACACTGGGGAGTCCCATTATTAGCTCCGTTTGACAAATGAAAATCCTGCTGCCACTTTGCCAATGTGACATAGTCAGTTGAAGAGCTGAGAGAACTACTAGTCTAAATTGAATTAATGGTGCTGTTGGGTTAAAGGCAATTCATTTACTAATTAACTAATTTGTTCAGATGTAGCTAAAAGTCAGAGATTATGAGAGCAGAGAAGGTAGGGACCTAAGTCAGTCTAATGGGGAAGGGAGGCCACCCTTGCTTGTATTCCCATGTACTGCTAAAATCACACAGAAGGGATGGTATTACGTGATGTTAAACCTCTGAGTGGGTTTCCTGCCAAGTTTGCCCTACAGTTAAAGGCTGGTATCTGAATGTCCATGACTCAGTTCACAGTGAGTGGTACCTTCACCTCGAGGAGCAATGACTTTGCAAATTATAATATGTTTACATGTATATTCTAGAGTGCAAACATTGTGTCTGTCAGCTCCCTCATCCCTCAGTCTGGAGGGGTGAGGCAGTGGGGTCCAGGAGCATGTGGTACAAGCAGTGGGTTTGTGTCTCAGGTCAACAACTCTGAGCTTAGGAAATGTCAGCCTTATAAGGGCACCCCAAGGAAGCCTACCTCATCTTGTTACCCTGGTCAGGAGATAGATATGCCCTTTGTCCTGAGGGAGATGCCATCTCTATCTCCCAAGGATGCTATAAGACACGTAGAAACACCCTGGAAATCTGTCTGCATCAGGCTTTATCTGGTGCCTGTTGGACATGCAAACTCTGTTACCCCACTCCACCTGACTGAATCAGATTGTCTGGGGACAGTTTCACATGCCACCAGATGCTTCTTGGAGCAGCACTATGTCCATGTCCCTTTGCTTCTGATTGGTTGCTCTGTGCAGCTGTGTAGGCAGCCAAGGGAATGACTGTATGCTGGAAGTGTCCCCCAGGTGACCTGGAGATGATGTCAAGGCTTCGTCCTTGAGATAATTCTGTAATGGTTATCTCACACATGTGCCATCTCCCCTTCTCTTTTAATCTCACACAATGCTAATGTTGAGCATACAGATGACAGTGGTGACATTCATAAGCATGTAGTTTTAATTAGTATGTTGATTACTTGATCTAAAAAGCCAGATGGCTAAATATCACGAAAGGTCGCTTCAAGCGAATCCTTGGTTTTCATCGTTCTTATTCTAATTTTATTGCCTTAGAAATGATTTTATTTAGTTGAATTGGAAGGTACTTTTGTTTAACTCCTCACCCTCTCTTTTTTGTATTCTTTAGGATAATTATAGAAATTCAAATTTCATAAAAGGAAGGAAAAAAGTGAGATTACCCAAGCCTTACCCATGCTAGTTTTCTATCTTTTTTTTTATTCCTAGCAGCAAATATTTATAATAAAAGCTCAATGACTTTTTTTTTAATAGGAAATGTGTAACAATATCAATATAAGGAAGAACTCTTTGCTGGATGCAAGTGGTTAAGAAGATAAATTTCAATAAAACTTCATTTAGGAAATTGTTCTTTAAAAAAAACATCATTTTATCTCTACTTTGTTCTCAATGTTTCCAGGTTAGATTTCTAACTAGGTAAAACCATCACAAGTTAGGTGAACTTGCCACATTATAACTTGAAATTAAAATATTATCCACACTGCCTATACTTCAAATTAAATAGTTTGGCAATAGAGTTAAATTAGATGTGTTTGTATTCCTGGGTATATCCAATGTGAGCTCTGCAAAAACTGGGCTCACTAAATACTTCCCCACAGTCATTATGTCTATCACAGTAGAAAACAACTAATGGGACAGTAAATTTAAAAATTGAGATTCAAATAAAATTCATGCTAGAATGATTTCCAATTGTGTTAAGGGACCCTGATTGCATTATTAATTCTGGAATCTTTCATCTCTTTGAATCATAAAGGTTTGGGCCTCTCATAACCATCTTTCTTTACTCAATAATTTATTTAGCAAACCCTTTGGTTAGCCACTAATTTATTCCATTTATTCTTCTGCTTGGTGCCAAAGTATCTGTTGTCCTCAGTCTAATCAATCAGAATAACTGTGTGCTACATAAAATTATTTTGATAAACTGTCAATTACTGACTCTATTTTAGACTGACAGTGTTAACCAGATTTGCTCCAAGGTTGATTCTCCAAAAAAATTTCTTTGGATAAAGTATCATATAATTTTTACATGAATTTATTAAAAATTTGAAACAGCTGCTATTTGATTTAACTTAATTTTATACATGTGCAAATTCATTTATTTAACAAATACTTATTTTATGCCCCCATTTAATTTTGTTTTGTTTTGGAATAATTTTAGACTTACAGAAAATTGTAAAGGTAGTACAGTGAAGTTCCTACCTACCCTTTCACATAGCATCCCCAAATGTTGTCTTGTGACCATGGCAAATTTATCAAAACTAAGATACCATGAATTTCCTAAATTCCATACTTTATTCATATTTCACCAGTTTTCTGTACTAATGTTGTGTTTTTTTATTTCTGTTCCAGAATCCCATCTAGTGCCTCAACATTGTATTTCATTGTCATGTTCCCTAGCCTCCTGTGAACTTTGACAAACTTTCCTCGTTTTCAGGGACTTTGACAGTTCTAAAGAGTGCTGGGAAGCATTTGTAGAATGTCACTCAGTTTGGATTGGTCCGATGGTTGTTTCATGGATAGATGGCAATATGTGTTCTGGGGAGGAAGGGCAAAGCAGGGTTAAGAATTTTATAGTTCCATCTCTTACATTTAGATCTTTGGTCCATTTTGAGTTACTTTGGGTATATGGTATGAAGGAAGAGTCCAGTTTCACTTTTTTGTATGTGGCTGTCAAATGACCTCGGCGCCATTTGTTGTAAAGACTGTTGTTTCCTCATTGGATGGGCTTGGCACTCTTGTAGACATCAGTTGGGTATGGATCAGGATTGTCCAACCTTTTGGCTTCCTGGACCACATTGAAAGAAGAACTGTCTTGGGCCACACATAAGATACACTAACACTAATGATAGCTGATGAGCTAAAAACAAAAGAAAAAGAAAAGAAAAAAAAGTCTGTGCATAATTTTTATAATGCTTTAAGAAAGTTTATAAATTTGTGTTGGACCACATTCAAAGCTGTCCTGGGCCACATGTGGGCCACCAGGTGGACAAGCCTGCTTTAGGTGTCTGTATTTATTTCTGGACTCCCAACCCTATTCCATTGATCTATAGGACTATCCTTGTGCCAGTATCACAGTCTCTTGGTTGTCATTGTTTCGTGGTAAGCTTTGACAATAAAAAGTGTAAAAACAAAAAAAAATGAAAAGTGTGAGTCTTCCTATTTTGCTCTATTTCCCCTCCCCCCACCAATATTGTTTTGATCCCTTGTAGTTCCATGTGAATTTTAGAACCAATATATCATTTCTCCAAAGCAGTCAGCTGACATTCTACTAAGAAGCACATTGAATCTGTTTATCAGTTTAGAGATCTTGCCATCTTAATAGTAAATCATTCAATCCATGACATGGGGTATTTTTCCAATTAATTGAATCATCTTCAATAAGATTCTGCAGTTTGTAGAGTATAAGTTTGCATTTCTTTTGTTAAATCTATTCCTAAGTATTTTATTCTTTTTAATACCATTGTAGACGGGATTGTTTTTTCTCAAGTTCATTTTCAGATTGTTCATTATATATGGATAAAAATATAATTCATATTAGTAGAATGGTTTTGTACCCTGTAGCCTTGTTAAATTCACTTTTTAGTTTTAATATATTTTTAGTGAATTCCTTAGGATTTTCTATATATAAGATTGTTATCTGCAAATATAAATAGTTTTACTTCCTCCTCTCCACTCTGGTTATATTTTGTTTCTTTTCATTGTCTAATTACCCTGGTTAGAACCTCCAGTACAATGTTGAATAGAAGTAGTAAGAGCAGCCACCTTTGTCATCTTCCTAATTTTAAGGGGAAAGTATCTATTCTTTTACCTCTGAGTAGGTTGTTAGCTGTGAGTTTTTTCTAGATCTTCTTTATCAGGTTGAAAAAGTTCCCTTCTATTTCCAGTTTGTAGGGTATCTTGATCATAAAACAGTGTTGGATTCTGTTTTTCTGTATCTATTGGGATGATCAAGTGATTTTTGTTTTCCATTCTCTTGATGTGATATAGTACATTAATTGATTTATAGATATGAAACCACCCTTGCATTTCTGTGATAAATTCAACTTGGTCACAGCGTATAATGATTGTTATATATTGCTGAATTCAATTGGCTATTTTTTTTTCTGTTTATGTAGATGAAAACCAGCCCAGTTGCTGATCAAATGTTTAAGTCTGTGATGAACATGACAATGAGTTCAAACTTCCTGTCAACCTGGAACATTACCAGGCACACAGGGGCAAGATGCAGTGTTGAAAACGTACCTTTCATCTCCTCCACCCTTCTTAAATACACCCAACCTGTTCCCTTGTGAGACCTCCCTGTTATCAGTACCTTATCATTTTCACTCTATTTCTCTTTGTAAACTGACTCCTCACTGTTCCTTCATGGAGGATAAACTCACCTTCATGTGAGAAATATACCAATCTTGAGTGAGGAGGAACAAAGGAAGATGTCTTTGTAATTCTCTCCAAGCTAAGGAGTTAGGCAACTCTATTAAATTGTGGTCGAGGCAGGGTAGCAGAAATGAGTGAAAGTGTGAAGTCTCATTGTAGGAAATACTTTCTCCTTTTAGTCAAAATAGCACAGAGGTTCATAAAGAGTAGGATGGGGTGGGCGCAGATGGCAATGGGGTGTGTGGTGCTTGCCAGTGCGAATGCGACAGATTAAGGCCTAAGAATTTTCAAAAATGATCTGTCTGCAATGCTGTTGTCAGCAATCCTTTTCCATAGCATCATGAATAAAGACAAATGTACAAATTAGATCAAATTAGACCAACAGCATGGAGTTAGTTCTCCATTTCACCTGAGCTTAGCAGCTGGTTCCCCGTTCAACATCTGTCATGTCTAGTTACCACCAATTCTGAGCGGCATTGCTAGCTCACACTATCTTTTCACACGAGAACAAGAGATTAGGTAACACAGCTAATTGGAATGGGATAGAAACATATGCACAACACCAAGCAGTGGATGTAGTTATGCTTCAGTTCAAGTCTGGTTCCTTATTCACACAGTAAAACTAGCACCTAGTAAATCGCTCTCACTTGAGGTTAAGAGGGCTCCTGCTTTGGCAGTCCTTGGTGTTTCCATCACCTTTTTAATTTAAAAACATCCTAGTTCAGTTTAGCACCTTTTAAAGAAAATGCAAAATCTTAAACATTTCCTCTTCTTTCTTTCTGACTCAAAAAAAAAAAAAGAAAAGAAAAAAGAGGCTAAATTGAAGAAATTTTGGCCATCTCAGTGTGAGGAAATGCTTCAAGATTTCCCACACATTCATCTCAGTAGAAAATTTACTAAAAAATCTCATCATGTCCTTCGATCAGATTTAAATGCCCAAGCCCAGGAAAGCATCAGCCTTGCAACCGTCACCATGAACCTGCTTGTCCCATATCCCCCCATCTCTTGGGTGGGGCAATTCAGTGACAGTTAGTGGTCTAGAAATCACGGTTATTACACATTTTTGTAGTAAAAAGTGTGTTCTCCACATATGCAGACTGTACAGTTGCTCAGAAGTGTGTCTTTCCATCATTTGACTATGCCAAGTATTGTTTCGTTTCATGGAAGTGCTGCTCGGAGACCATCTTTCTGCATAAAACCCTGAAGCATCCACCATGCGGTGGAGCATGGTTTCTTGTCATTGCCATGGTCTCACGAGGCATGCCACCTCCACCCACGAAACTCCGCACACTCTCCCAGTCCCCTCAGTTAGTGAAAAACATTTTCTCCATGAGCACGAATAAGACACCAATGAGTTTTCCCAGCAGAAATATTTTTCACCTCCTGATCTTTTGAACGCCCACAGCCCACCACCCAAGCTGGTATTGTACTCTGTGCCATTGTACTTGATGCACATCTTGACTTCACACCCCCAACCCAATATCCCCATGGGGATAGCGGTTTTCCTCATTGCCTTCGGGTCTCTGCTCAAATGTCACTTACCCTGAGCTCTTCTGACCACCTTGTCCCCCTTGGCACTCAACCCCTTTTTTGTCATTGATTGCGTTTCATGGCTATTATCTCAGGGGTACATCCTCCATAGGGAAGGAAGACTTTATAGACCCTCTGGGTCTATAAAACATACGGAGACTAGGCTGATTAACAGGAGAGAAGGAAGCCATGTACATTTACCACATTTTACAATTACAGGCATGGGGGCATCACAGGACAAAAAGGACACTACTCAAACAAGCAATGAGATTTTAAAGCTCATGTACTGCCTTCATAGTGGAAGGGGAGAGTAGATATAGGCAGCTTGGAGGAGAACAAATAATTTTTCCCCTGGGACAGGTGAATGAAACTCTTGGGATGGGATCTATGAAAATTGCATTCCTTTTGGAAGATCTGCCTTCAGGCAGAAAAGTTCAGAGAGAGCCTCTCCCTGCATTTGTTGCTTTTCAAGTACCTACAGCTCAAAATCACCAATGCACCAAAGGGGTGTATTTTGAAGGGGTGGGTCCTGAACTCCTTCAACCATCTCTCTTTCCCAGCAGAATGAGAGCCTCCAAGGAACAGTCTTTGTGTTTCCTGCTCACTATGGTCACCTTCAAAGTATGCTACCTTGGGAAGCTATGCACCGATGCCAGTGCCTAGTCCACGCTTCAAAGTAGTTTTGGTACTCTTTTTCTGGAATGGCCATGAGAGCTGTCATTGAACCCAAAATCTGACAAGTAAGTTTGTGAATTTGTCACCATGAGCTTATGCTGGCAGCACTGTACAAACAACCCTGTAAGGTGTCATAACCTTGGCAACATAAGTGCACGGTGGCAAGTTCGCAAACTTAATTGTCAGATAGGTATGACAGCAGCTCTGATGGCCATTCCAGAAAAAGAGTTCCAAAATTGCTCTGAAGGGTGGACTAGGCGCTGGCGTCGGTGCACAGCTTCCCAAGGGGAGTGCTTCGAAGTGACTGTAGTGACACTCAGCCATGAGGTACATAGCACTTTTTTTAGGATGAGTTCGTGAAATTAATTGTCCAAACTTGCATAATGCAAGTTGTCTATTAAAGTTTTATTTGTATTAATAAAATCAAATTGGACTATTGGGAGATGATGTCCCCTTCCACTGTGACCTTCATAGGTCAGAAGTTATGATTTTTAAAAGAATTAAGTGCACGTGAACCCCTCCCCACCCACCCGACATGCCTCCTTGTTTATTCATCTCCGTATCAACTATGTGCAGTTTCCCCCATGTGTACTTCAGCCTGGCTCTTGGAGAGAAAATAATTATATATATATATATCTCCTCAGCATTTAAGTTGTATGAGCTAAGTGGCATTTCTCAAATGTGAAATGTGGCTTGGCGTGGCATTTAGTCTATAGGGTATTGTGCATCACGACTAGAAAATAACAAATGCTTCCCATCCTGAGAGCTGACTGACTCAGTGTCTCGTTTTAGCACTGTCCCAGGGTAAAGCTCTTTTGCTTAGGAACAAGTCACTGTTATTAGGAGGGACTCATGGTCTGCTCCAATTTTACTGTTTTCTTTTGTTGTTGTTGTTGTTGACATTTTTCTCGTGACAATTGCATATGACGCTGTGGAAAGAATACTGAGAAAGTCTTTGTATACTTTGCCCAGTTTCCCGAATGGTAAATTTTGCAAAGTGACACTATGGTGTAACCACAACCAGGGCACTAACTTTGATGTAACCCCCTAAATCTTACTCAGATCTCCCCAGTTTTACTTATGCTCACGTGTGTGTGTGTGTGTGTGTGTGTGTGTGTGTGTGTGTTTATTAGGTTCCACACAATGATTTTATCACCTGTGTAGGCTGGTGTATCCATGCCAAGCAAGAAGATACTGCACAATTCTCACGCCACAAATGTCCACCTTACCCTGTTACAACGACACCTACCGCTAACTCGTCCGAAAAACGCAGGAGGTAGCCTTTCAGGATTCATGTTTTGTGTTTTGTTTTTCTTTTCACTAAGCTTAATTTCCTGGAGACTCATCGGCATCCTTGCAGGGATCAGTAGCTTGGTCCTCATTTTCAGCGTAGCCCGCCATCGCATGTGCGTACAACAGGCATCTGGCCACATACTGATTCCTCTTTCTGGTCATTACAAATAAAGCTACTGGCATGCATGTACAGGTTCTTGTGTGAACATGAGTTTTTTTTTAATTTTGCATGTTTAAGATGCTGACAGAGTGATTTCCAGGGTGGCTGTGCCATTTTTGTCCACATCAGCAAGGTGTGAGTGGCCCAGGGTCTCTGCGTCTTTCTAGCACTTGGTCCATGTTTTCTCTTCCGGCCACTCTGACAGGTACGCAGTGGTATCCCACGGTGGTTTTCATTTGTATTTCACTGATGGCTAGTGGTGCCGAACCTCTTTCCATTTTCTTGTTTGCCATCAGTATGTGGTCTTTGTTTAGGGTATCCAAATGGACCATTTGAAAAGGCACAGAAAACAAGGGACTGTCCTGTTTAAAATGGTAAGTCTAGTCCGCCTATTGTTGGTAGAACATCTCTTCGTGTCTTTTGGCCACTTTCTAATTAGGTTGTTTATTTTACTTTTGTATTTTAAGAGACCCCTGTGTGCTCCACATATGAGCCCTTTCTCAGATGTGTGGCTACCAAATATTTTATCTCAGTTAGTAGCTTGTCTTTTTATCTTCTCACGGGCTTTCATACTGCAAAGTTTTCAGTGTTAATGAGGTCCAATTAATTTATTTTTCCTTTTATGAATAGTACTTTTGAGTTAAGTCTGAGAACTGCCTAGTCCTGTCTTCCAAAGATTTGATCCTATTATTTTTCTAAAAGTTTTATAGGTTTACCTTTTAAAATTCAGTTTATGTTCTATCTTGAGTTAATTTTTACATGGAGTGTTAGGTGAAAATGGAGAATAATTTTATTTTTTTTTGGCCTATGAATATTCAGTTGATTCAGTGCTGTTGGTTGAAAGGCTGTCCTTCCTTCATTGAATTGCTTTTACATCTTGGTCAAAAATCATTTCTGCCTACTTGTGTGGGTTCATTTCTGGGTTCCCTAACTTGTGCTGTTGCTCTCTGTGTGTATCCCTTCATACTGTCCACACTATATAGTAATATTATTCAGCAGGTAGAGTAAGACCTCTCACTGTTGTTCCTCATCAAAGTTGTATCAGTTATTCTAGGGTCTGTCCCTTTCCATATAAATTTTAGAATAAGCTTGCCTGTATCTCCAAAAACCCTTACTAGGATTTTGATAGGTATTATGTGAAACTGTTAGGTCACCTTGATGATAATTGATATCTTGACTATGTTGGCTCTTTCATTCCATGGATACAGTGTGTCTATATATTTATGTAGGCTTCTTTGATTTCTTTCATCAGCATTTTATCATTTTCATCATGTTGGTTTCGTACATACTTCTTTTAGTGTCTGCCTAAGTACATAATTCATTTTGGAGTGATTGTCAATGCTATTGTGTTTTTAATTTTAGTTTCTATGTGTTCATTGTTAAGAGATATGTCATTAAATTTCATGTGTTAATCTTGTATTTGTGATTTTTTTGATGGATTCCTTGAGGTTCTCTATGCAGACAATTACATCATTCAATCTGTATGCCTTTTATTTATTTTTCTTGTGTTATTTCACTGGCTGGACCGCCCAGGACTGTGCTGAATGGGAGTGGACATTCTTGCCTAATTCCCTCTTGAAGGGGAAGTATTCAGACTTTCACCGTAAGTATGATGTTTGCTGTAGGCGTAAGCTTGTCCAACCTGTGACCCACACACTGCATGCAGCCCAGGACAGCTTTGAATGCAACCCAACACAAATTTGTAAACTTTCTTAAATCACTACAAAAATGATGCACAGACTTTTTTTTTTTTTTTTTAGCTCATCAGGTATTACTAGTGTTAGTGTATTTTGGGTGTGGCTCAAGACAGTTTTTCTTCCAGTGTGGCCCAGGGAAGCCAAAAGGTTGGACACCCCTGCCCTGTAGTGTTTTTGTTTTGTTCTTTGTAGACTTTCTCTATCAAGATGATGTAAGTTCTTTTCATTCTTACTCTGCTGGTGCTGGACACGGTGATGCTTTCTGAGTGTGGGTAACTCTCCTTTTGCTTTTCCTGGGTGGTATTACACAAGTGTGCTAAACCACTGACTGTGTATTTAAGTTTTGTAAACTTTTCTGTACATATGTTATATGCCAATAAACCATTTTATATGCCTGGCAATTTCCTAGAATCAAATGTAAGAAAGAAAAGAAAACAATTCTGAAAGTTACCAGAGAAAAAACATAGATAACCTAAAAAATAGTAAAATTTAGACTAACATCGTTTTATATTAAAGTAATATGTTTAGTGTGCTGGGAGAAGGTTTATTTTTAAACTAGAATTCTATATTCAGATAAACTTCATTCAAATGTAAGAGCAAAATGAGGACTTAGATCATCAAAAACTCAATTTTACCACTGGCAGACTCTGCAAACATGGGCAAAGATTATATTTCAATAAGGAATGAAAGACAAGAGGAAGAAATAGAATACAATAAATAATGAACAAACATACTGGTAAAAGACACTCTTACCTAAATACATTGTTTTTCAGTTTTGCAATATAAATCTGATAATAAAATGCCAGATAATAAATAGCAGGGGAAGAGGAGTGGAAACATGATGTCATGCTAACACTTTGGTCTTATTTGAGAGGATACAATCATTGATTATTTCTTTATTTTGTTCAAGTATGTGTGTTAATAATGTACAGGCACCACCAAAAATGTTATGGAATGTGTAGCTTTCAATTACTAGTTCAACATGACCAAGCACTTTGAAAAATGAAATTGTCAATGAATGAAACTTACTCCATTTAATGCTGAAGTGTACTTCTTGCTGGATGTTTCTTTCAAAGCATCCAGTTATGTTAAAATGGTACTGCCATTGACACTACATCACGAGCAAGCGTTTTCATTATTTTGAATGTCATAGCACCATTCTTACCCGGGAGCAGATTTGTGTTTATTGAATGATCTCTCAGAGCATTAAACATGAATTTCTGAAATGTGGTTCATCTCACAAGTGAAAAATTCAAATTCACAGAACTCTTAACTTTGCAAAACTTGGAATTTCAGAACTCAGAGGAGACAGTCTTTCCTGTATAGGTGCCGAAGTCAAGGGGAAAAGATTGCAGCATAAGCTGAACAAGAGCTATTCAAATTGTCCCGTGTCAGTGATAATTAATGACCTGGGCCATTCTGTTGCACAGCTCATGTGATGGCAAGGGATATTAATAGCCATAGGAACAACTTCCAGATGAAAATTTGAATACATTATCATTTGTATAGATAAGTAAAATTTAAAATATGGTCTCAGAACACAGGGACTCTTAAAGGAGGAATATTTTTCCTTTACAAATGTTCAGAAAAATGGATCAAGCTTAAATGTCCAACCCAAAAGAATATGTTAAATATGTTTATACAAGAGAGACAATAGGATGATTTGGATATATATTTTTTTTTGACAGGAAAATGTTTTATAGTAAATGATACTGATAAAGTCTACTTTTCATAAAATATGCACTTTAACACAACATGTATAGGACTAGGCATAGTTCTCAGAACAACCCAAAACAAACAAACAAAAATTCAATGACAAATAAATAAAACCACTCAAAATACTACATATTTAGCAAAATCAGAAGGTTAGGAACACAAAAAATTTCAAAGTGCACATGCCCAGTAAAGGGCCCTGTCCAGCATCTGGCTCTGAGCCCCAGGGATATTCTGCCTGATAGGAGCATTTCTGTACCTCGGAGGGCTTGGCCATGGGCACTGTTGAAATAAATGGCTCATCTGATGAAGAGAGAAAAAATACCAAGAGAAAAACAAATGTACACATCCTCATAGCAACACTGGTACCCAGATATCTACCGTTCATGTCATCGGATGCCCAGAAAGAGAAGAAAAAGAGATTGGTTTGCGCTGAGGCTTGATGACACTGAGGTCTCCAGAGCTTGTGAGGCCGGCTCTGGAGAGCAGGGCAGCGAGAGTTGGACCACGAGAGCCCAAAGGGGACCTCACTTTGACCTGAAAACTGTTCCTGGGAGAACACTGTCATTTGTAGAGTCTGGGAGCCAATGGCAAGCTTGCCCAACCCACGGCCCGCAGGCCACATGTGGCCCAGGATGGCTTTGAGTGTGGCCCAACACAAATTCATAAACTTTCTTAAAACATGAAAGTTATGCACGGACCTCTTTTTTTTTTTTTTTTTAAGCTCATCGGCTATTGTTTAGTGTGAGTGTATTGTATGTGGGGCCCAAGGCAATTCTTCTTCTTCCAATGTGGCTCACAGAAGCCGAAAGTTTGGATACTCCTCTTTGGAGCACCCTTGCCTTCACAAATCACGGTAAGGGTTTAAACTGGAGAAGCAGCAGTGGGGACAGATCGGGACACGGTGACTGACTTGCTAGGTGAGCTCAGATACAAAGGTTGACTCATAGAAGGTTTTGATCATTGAGTAAAAGGTGCTTGGTGCTGACGGAGGGAGTAAGTACGAGAAAAAAGAATGGGGGGAGCTGTGGAGGGCAGGGGTGACATGAGGACTTCAGGTTGGGAGATGATGAGCTTGAAGTGCCTGCAAGATGCTGGGATGAAGCCAGAACAGCGTGTTGGGGTTGAGGAAGGCAGACAGAGTCGGAAGAGAAACAGGAATTGTTTTGTAGCGGATTGTGGGTGAAGTCATGGAAGCAAATGTGTGGGGCCAGACAGATCTTATCCAGATGAGCACCAGGAGCCGAATCCTGAAAGATGGCAGCATTTACATGGCACTAAAAGAGATAAGGGAATGAAAAAAGGATTGGTTGTAAAGTAAGGGCTTGGGCAGCTGGAAGGAAGCCAGCAGTGTGGTGCATCACAGAAAGCAGGGAGAGCCTTCTGACTTCAGCTCAGACTTGTAAAAGCACCTGATGGACATGCTGACTGAGGGCGGGGCTTGTCCGCCCAGCCCCCTGGTGCATCTTAATAAATGTTTGCAGAATAAAGGAAAACAAGCAAACAAACAATGAACGCTCTGCTCTCTTGCTTTGCAAGTGAAAGTCCCAGGAAAGCTGCCCTGGGGTGAGACTGTTGCTGGCAATGTGTCTGCATCTCGACCTGTCACTTGCTCCCTTGGGCATATGGCCTGCTGCCTTGAGTGTGATCACGGCCTTGTTACTGGACAGTGAAGGGAGCACTGATGGATGAGTGACCAGATTAGTCTGCTTGTCCTAACCCTGTGACCGTAGTCATGTCACTTTGCAGCTCCGTGTCACATCTGTGACCCCACAAGGGTGATGGTGACAAAATTTTACAGCCTTTCTTTTGATCTGGATAATAACAGGCTATTTCCACAGAGCACTCAACCTGTTCCTTTAAGTGAAACATAATGGCAAATGTCACCTGAAATCGAGACTAAGGAGAAATGCTTTGATCTGTACACGCTCAATAGATCCTGGGGTCATGTTAACTAACATCAGGCAGAATACTGGATTCTATTACCAATAGAAGCCATTGTCCAGATCCTGCAAGAAGGTTGTTTATCCAAGGAAAAAAACTTGGTTTCCAGGCACTGGTTGTCTTTGCATAATTATAATTCTGTAGGCAGCTGAATGATACGAGGGCAGGCAGAGGGAGGCGTGAGGGTAGGATCAGGCTGCTGTGAGGTGTGTGAGGTGTTCTGAGAACATGGTACTAGCTGTACATAAGAGTAAATACCATTTACTGGCTAACGCCCAAATGTGACTCATTTGTGAGTCTACATCAGGGATGTCCAACTTTTTAGCTTCCCTGGGTCACATGGAAGAATTGTCTTGGGCCACACATAAAACACACTAACACTAATGATAGCTGATGAGCTAAAAAAAAAAAAAAAAAAAAAAAAAAAAAAAAAAAAAAAAAAAAAAAGGTCCATGCATAATTTTTGTGATGTTTTAAGAGAGTTTACGAATTTGTATTGGGCTGCATTCAAAGCTGTCCTAGGCTGCATGCAGCCACAGGTTGGACAAGCTTGGTCTACCTGGAAAGTTGGGTGTGTGTGTGTGTGTGTGTGTGTGTGTGTGTAAATTTGCTGTATCTTGGGGAAGTAGGCTAACGCACAGGTAATTTTAGGGTATATTTGCCATATGGCCTTATGTAGCATTTTGCTATGTACTTGGAGGGCAGATATTTGGGTTCCATTTGGGTTTCATTCCCATTCAACCATGACTGGCTATATGACCTTAGACAAGGCATTTAACACCCCTGAGCCCTAGTTACTTGTAAAATAGAGGTGATAACAACACCCACCTTAAAAGATTATTATGAGGATCAAATGGAGGCAATAGCTGTAAAGTTCTGAGAACAGTGTTTGTACATATTATGCACCTAATAAATCTTAACTATTTGTCATCATCATCATCACTGTCTTTATTGTCATCATCTTTATTAACATATGACAGCCATCCTAACACGTCCAGAACACACAACCATCCTGTTTGGGGTCCCCTCTTCAAGTACGTTAGGAGCTAACTATTGCTAAGCACATCCTCACATAACTTCCAAATTTCACTTTTATAACCTGCTCTTGTTCCTAAGTTATACATCTCCATTAGTGCATAATGCCTTTTAAAAGGTTACTTCTTTTTTTCTTGCTTGGGTCACCTACTGCCACGCATTCCCTGTCATCTGTGGTATTATCACGTCTTTTTTCTTTTTATAGGGTTAATTGAGAAAAATCTGACTTTCCCATTCTTGATGGCCACACTTTCTATGAAGAGTAGACATGTCTGGTCTGTATACCTTCTGGTGGATATGAATTTTAGACATTCCCACTAAAGTTGGAGTTGTCCCACCACTTGCAAGCCTCCACTGCTCACACAGCAGCATCCAAGGCAAGACGAGAGAGCCAAGGGTATACCTTTATGACTAGATGGTCCTCATCCTCTTTTGATCATATTGAAGAAATAGAATAAGTCATGTTCTAAAAATCTAGTGAGCGAATTCCCTGGTGGTGTAGTGGCTAGGCTTTGGCGCTCTCAACACCGCGGCCTGGGTTCGATTCCCAGCCAGGGAACTACCCCCACCCCCCAAAAATAAAAATCTAGTGAATATCAATGGAATACTACTCAGCTATAAGAAAAGATGAAATAGGGCCATTTATGACAACATGGATGGACCTTGAGATCATCATGCAAAGCGAAATAAGCCAAACAGAAAAAAACCAAGAACTATGCGATTCGACGTGTATGTGTGGAACATAAAATTGAAAGCAGCAAAGAAACAAAACTCATGGACACAGTCAGTAATTTAGTAGTTACCTGAGGGTAAGTGGGGAGTGGATGGGGGAGAAGGGACAGGGACACAAATATATGGTGATGGAAGAGAACTGACCCTGAGTGATAAACACATAATACATCACATAGGTGATGTATTGTAGAATTGTACACCTGGAACCTATGTAATTTTTACTAACCAATGTCACCCCAATAAATTTAACAATAACAAAAATCCAGTGAGAACATTTCTAATGGGTTTTAGGTGATCTTCAATTCAAGTCCAAGTAACTCTTTTCCAAAGGCTGCTCTGTCTTCTGAGGTTGACTCTTGTCTGTCTTAAGAAATCTGCTTGTGATTTTCTGGGCAAGGTCTCCTTGTATTAATGTTATGCAACAAAGTACAGAAGGGGACCAGTGGGCTGTAGTCTACTTTTCTCTATATTTCATGCATTCTGGCAATGTCCTTCCTCTTTTAGGGGAATCGGACCGATGAGTCTTTTCAGAGTATCTTTTGACATGGTGACAATCGATAGCTCACTAAGCCTGGTGATGTATGTGGCAGCTCCTGTTGTGACAGCTGTTGGTCCCACTAGGTGACAGCTGTTACACTTTGGAAACCGAGTTTTCGTTGAGAGTCATATCCAGTTAGTCACATAGTTACTGCATTGACTGATATTTCTGTGGTTCCAGTTAATAGCAATTCAATGATTTTTTGGATTGAAATAAATGTTTTATATGCACATAGAGACAATAAGAACAAGAACGTTTGCTGTAAATGCCCAGAAATACACAATACACTTTCTGAAATCACACACACACACACACACATACATACATACATATATATATATATATATATATATATATATATATATATATATTTCATATTAAGGGATTCTGATAGGGTAACAAAACTCCTTATATAAGCAGGACCCAGTCCTCAATCAAACTCGATTTGTAGTTGATAATAGACATCAATAAATGTACTGGGAAAGGGGACGTGCTGAGGAAGCAGTTCCGTCTTTCTTTCTCTCACGGCATCTCATTGGATTGTGCTATTTTCAGCACAGTATTCTGCTTACAGCACAGAAACTGCCATGAGCCCAGATTGCAGCCTCATTCCACGTGGCACGAGGCTGGCCACCTTCACTCATCACCGTCACCGCTGTTGACAACCTCGTCTTCTCCAGGGAAGGCGTCACTTGTCTGGGAAGGCCTACTTCCGGACCTCGCTCTGTAGACGCGTAGGCAGAGATTACGGCTGTGGTGATTCTCAGGCAGAAATTGTCAAGGGCTTTTGGGCATTAAAACGTAATTAATCTCTTGATTTGTTTCATTGACTGGAAGCCAAGAGCCGGGTGCACATTTGAATCTTTCAAGAAAATTTGCATGACTTTGCCTCCATGCCGTAACAACATTCTGGCTCAGACAGGGCCCGGGCATCAGGAGGTTAGAAAACGCTCCTCAAGAGATTGTCCTGCAGTGTCCTCTGTGTCAAGAGCCCACAAGGCTGCGAAGAGGTTTTAATGGCTCCTTCTGAATTCCTAAACTCGGGCCCCACACAGCTTTTGAAGTTGAGCATTTATTAAGACTTTTAAAACAATTATGTATAGAGCCCTTAAAAGTACTACTAGTCTTCTAAGGACCCTATTTTTTCCTTCATCTGATAGACAAGCTCTCATAAGGACCACAGAGAAGCAGCCTTTGACTGTGGAGCAAGAATTTCAAGATACTTGAAGGCTGTATTACGGGGAAACAAAACCCAACAGTTTAATGTAGGACTTCAATGTAATCTGTCCCTTGAATCTATTTTTATGTGACCCTTACAAACACATCCATGGCTAATATAGTGATAAAAAAATACCTGAAGGAGTGACAAAAAAATAAAATACTCACCAAGAGGTTAACACTCGGCCCAGCTGCGTGTTCGTGAACCATCTGTGATTCTCAGCGTCCCATCCAATAGGAGAGACGGTGCTTATGTTAGACGGTGGGTTCCAAGTACACGGGCTTGCATGCATGGCCCACATTTAGTTTTTGGACAATAATGGGTGTTGGGGGGTCCTGTTGTTCCCCAGCCTGAAGCAGTTGATAAACTCAGGCAAGATGTCACTGAGGGCTGAGTTCATGATGCTGTCTCCAGTACCAGTTGGTTCTGTTTTTATATGTGTAGAAATCACATGGCCGGGCAGCCTGGCAACATGATTCATACCAAATGAATATTTAAAGACTTCAAGCCCGTGCTAACAAGTTGTTTATAGACTTAAGCTGCCCCTTCTGTTAACGACATGCAATAATTTCACAGTTTCTCTGGACCACTTTACCCAAAACAGACTCAAGTGGGTTTAATAGTCCAGCGAGCTGACGATCACAGAAAAACACACAATCGTCGAACCCATGAAGATGTAACAGGCAGAGCTATTTATGGATTTGAAATTATTGTAAGACATGGGAAAAGCAGTATGAATCCTGGCAGTGTAGTGGAGAAAGAGAGTCAACACAGCAGGGGGAAATGTTGGCGAGCACACTATGTATTTCTTGATGTGTCTGTCTTCTCTGCAACTCCCTCCATTCAAGTCGGTGTCTAATTTAGTCTCTGAACTGAGGGAAGAACATTTGGACGGTGTATTCTTAAAACCAGTGGCCAACGTGCTTGTTAACCCATCACATATCATCGCAGAGTGCATCATGATCTTTGCAGTTTTTGTTGGCACCTGAATAGCTATATTGTTGAACTGAGGGCGAGGTGACAGAAAGCAGGTTTGTGTGTAACGCACTCTTGGACCCTTAGATTCTATCTGTTTTATGGGCCCACATATGTACTTGGGCAACAATGATGTGGAGAATTACAAGCAGTGAGTATTTTTAGAAGAAGAGAGATAGCATCACAAGCTTTGAAAATAGGCCTGAAATGCGAATTATTTCTGGAAGAACAGCCAACCGAAAGAGTGAAACAGTAAGTAAGAAATGCATTCCACTCAGCACAGACACAACTGTGGTAGTTATGCGAGCTGTTCATTCTGGCTAGGCCAGAGATGTTTACCAAACTCTTATCATCTGACCACAGAATTAATACATTTTTGTTTTAAGAACAACAATGCTTGGCTAGCTAGTCTTCTTAATAAAAGAAAGAAAAAGAAAGTAAGTAAGTAAGAAAGAAAGAAGGAAAGACAGACAGACAACATTGGCCATGTTAAAAATAAAACTAAAAACCAAAAAAATTAAAGGACCCAGTAGTGGGAAACAGACATGGGTGGCTAAAGGGAGGGGCAGCGGCCCTAGCCACCAGACCATGTGTCTGTCCTTGTCCTTTTGGCATGTGATAACAGATGTCACCAACTGGGTGTCTTATGAATACCAGACATTGATTTCTCACAGGTTTGGAGGCCACAAGTCCAAGGTCATGATGTTGGGAGGTTCAGTGTCTGCTAAGAACCTGCCTTCTGGGTCAAAGATGGCTGTCTTCTCGCTATGTCATCACATGGCAGAGGGGGCCAAGGAGCAATCTGGGATCCCTTTTTAAGGGCACAGAGCCCATTCCTGTGGGCTCTGCCTTCAAGACCTAATTACCCCCAAAACCCCCATGTTCAAATATTATATCAGCACACTGGGGGTTAGGAATTAACACATGAATTCCAGGTGGACACAGCGATCACTTTTGGTAGGATCCCTACCCTGCCTGGCTTGTGCCCGGTGGCAGGGACCCTGAAGGTGGCTCAGTTGTCTGGAGGGGCCTTGGCAGATGAACTCAGGCCACGTCTGATTCACTGCTCTCTCTACTCTGTTTAACCTGCAGCCCAGGAGCCACACACAGTCCAGAACAGCTTTGAATGTGGCCCAACACAAATTCGTCAACTTTCTTAAAACATTATGAAAATTACGTATGGACTTTTTTTTTCTTTTTCTTTTTTTTTTCTTTTTTAGCTCATCAGCTATCGTTAGAGTTAGTATATGTTATGTGTGGCCCAGGACAATTCTTCCAATATGGCCCAGGGAAGCCAAAAGATTGGACACCCCTGTTGTACTCTGTTGCCAAGCAAAGCCTATAAAATGTTTATTTGTTGGCTAAAACCAATAATGACTGTGGGATTTTGTCTAAATGAAAACACTCAGCACTGCCGTTTTCAGCCACCAATCACGTACCCCTTGTCCTCGCTGCAGTGACCCCAATAGTCAATAACTTGAGCTTCCTAAGTCATCTAAGCTCTTCCTTTTAAGGAAACAGGAAGGTACCTGATACTAGCTATTCATACTAATAGCTTGATTACTTCATTAGAATTTAGATTAAAGTAGATTAGAGTCAAGTCGACAAAATACAGATTTTCTGAAAAAAAGTCTTTAAATTTAAATTTCCCTCTTACTGTGGAATAATGGGTTTTTGTCATCCTTGGATCTTCAAGTATTTGTAAGGAGAAGAAATATTCTGGAGAACAAGAATATGTCTACCTTCTTGTCCAAGTAGGATTAAAAAGTAATCTTTTAAATATGATAGAAAAGTATGGGATTTTTTTTTTTTTTTTTGGTTCCTCTGCTGTCACAATGAGGTGAGCATGAGGCTCAGTCCTGGATATGGAGCCACAAGCTACATGGTGAGAAAAAGCCCGGGAACCATGAGTCTTGTCTGTTCAAGCATGTCAGTGGCTTTGTGGATTCCTTCCTACCTTCCTTTTATCCCAAAATGTCTAAATGTGATGCTTTGTGATATAATTTGATGCCATTGTTTGTGTTGTGTCTTGCGATTCATTCTTTCATTCAGTGAACAAGGGTGTCCACCCTGTACCAGGTGGTATCTGGGTGTTTGAGGAACATCATGGAATAAAACAGAAAAAACAAAGCAATTTCTGCCTGCAGGGAGTTCACATTCTAGCGTAGAAAACACAAACAAAGCAAACATCATAGCAAGCAAATGCCAGAGTGTTGTAACAGGTGACAAGAGCCAAGGGGGAAAATGCACTAGCTGTGACGGCTCAGCACGTACACTTCAGGTCGCGTGTCATTGGGCTTGTGGGTTCCATGCGGTAGTCCATCCACACTCCATGCCCTAAGTCATCATGGCCTTCATCATGATCCTCAGCCCTCTCTGATTTCCCTTTTTTCTGCTTAGCCAGTGGTTCCTTATCCTTCATCCATCCCTAAAATAATATCTTGCACTGCTATTTGGGGACCACTTTTCTTCCCTTTCTTTAATCCTTTATCAATAATCACATATATAATACTTTTAATTTTTCTTCATCTCATCCTTTGTTTCCTTGAGATCTTATTCATGATCTCATCCTTGGACCATTCACCTGGTACATACCTGGCTCATAAAAGTAGTTTTTTTTTATTGTTAAATTTATTGGGGTGACATTGGTTAGCAAACATTACATAGGTTCCAGGTGTACAGTTCTACGAAGCATCGTCTACGTGTTGCATTGTGTGCTCACCACCCAGAGTCAGTTCTTTTTCCATCACCATAGGTTTGACTCCCCCTCCCTCCTCCCCAATCCCCCTCTCCTCATACCCTCAGGTAACCACTAAACTATTGACTGTGTCCATGAGTTTTTTTTTTTCTTTGTTGCTTTCAGTTTTATATTCCACATATGAGTGAAGTCATATGGTTCTTGGTTTTTTCTGTCTGGCTTATTGCACTTAGCCTCCATGTTGTCACAAATGCCTGTATTTCATCTTTTATTACAGCTGAGTAATATTCCATTGTGTGTATGTACCACAGCTTCTTTATCCAGTCATCTATCAAAGGGCACTTTCGTTGTTTCCATGACTTGGCCACCATGAACAGCTTTTCATTGATATTTACTGGCAAAGAGTACAATTCCCCCTTCTTGCCCCTTATAGTTGCTCCCAAACTTGTCTGACTTACACCTCTCAGTGAGTGTCCAACTCTAGATTCACTGCTTTCTGAAAGTCTTCCTCTTTGTGGATAAAAATTAGTGTTCCTGACACCACCACTGAATTTAACAGATTATGTTACAATCACATCGGACTGAGACCTCTGAAGGCAGGGGCCAGCCATTCCGTTTCCATTTTAATGTTACTGATAGCTTTACACAAAACGGGGCAAGGTAAATGTTTTTAGCATAATGGATTATTACATTTTACAGATAATGCCATGACAATGACAAATGAAAGGGCTGATTGGTAATTTCAGAAACTAACAAGCTTCCCCAGTGCCATGGACACTGGGCTGACCTTGACATTTGACCCCAAGCTGTGTCACACGTGAGGCAGGGGAAAAGACTAAGACATGGATAAGATGATTATGCATCATACATACACCTATGAAACCTGTGTTAACATCAAGTTTTTTTTAAAATTCAGAGTATATATATTTTTAGAGATGTCTTTTAGAGAATAAAACCCAATTGAAACAGCATACTATTGAGACCTTATTAGACTCAGGGAATATAACTTGCAACAGTATTTATTAGTCAGGACAGCTTACCGAAATGATAAAGTATGCATGCCTCAAAAGACAGATGGCATATGCAGGGCTCAGTCTAAGTCATCCACAATGACATTACGACCATTGATTTCATTTTCATTGCACATCCGTTTTTCAGAAGGAATTCCTCTGCTGACTGTGGGCACGCAAACTCCACACACCTCCTCAGCAATTTCACTGCAAGTTAGCATTAAATAATGTACAGAACAAAACATATTAAAGTTGTAGTTGGTTTTCATTGTTTACTCCAACATTTTTGGCCTGGTTATTAGCCTTTCCCCAGTGAGTTCCTATAGGGAAAGCAATTCGTAATGCAATAAAAGAAAGCGCTAGTAAGGGAAATTTCCAATGTTCTGTTATTTCAGCTGCCAAACTGTGCAGAACAGAACTAAACTTGGCCATCTTTTAAAGAGAGTCAAAAGTAACTACAAGCAACCTGAACATACTTTGCTTAAAACAGTCAACGTGGGTTCTGTGGATAGATGCCCCCGACTTCAGCCGTGGTCCGATGGCCACTGTTAACCTGTTCATTAACCTCATGGTCCTCTTCTTCCCCAGGTTCATCCTTTGTGAGTTGTGTTCTGCCTCTGTATTCCCCGTGCAATAGGTGTCCAGTTTGGGAGTTCACTGCCAATGCTATCATCGTGAGTTGGAAGGAATTAATAGGTGTTAGACAAATACCAACCTTTGGATCTGGAATTACAATTTGATTTGATAGTTCACTAAGAATAACTTGGTCAGAATTTGGAGTGGCAGGTGCAAACTGTGTAAGAGTGACTTCTTGGCCTCGTTACTTCCTTCTGTGTACTTTGTCCTTGTAAGTAAGTTGCATAGGACAATAAAGACCAGGCACCCACGGATGTATCGAACTGATACATTAGTTCATCTTTGTAATAGGCTCTGAGATGAGTCTATCACAGATGCAAAGCCTCGTCGTTCAGTCTGTCTTTTACCTGGCTTCTGTCACTGAGTGTGCTTTGAACTCCTGACTAGGATTGGAGGAAATGAATTGTTGCTAATTTAGGTGACACAAGAAAAGGTGTTTAAAATGGAAAAAAACAAAACAAAGCTAAGACACATTAAAACTATATCTGTTATTAGCCAAATTGTTTCAACTTAAGTATTTACATCTAAACTATGAAATATGTATTTTTCATTCAAAACATACATACATTTATTGTTGCACCTACTAGAATGCAAGTATTTCACTGACAGCTAGGTAGGATTATAGCAATGACATGACCCCCCATCTCCTGGTTAAATTAAATACACAATCCCAATTCGTCGATAAATTCTATGAAAGGGGAAATAAAAGAGTATAGGATGGCACTGAGGAAGGGCATCGAACTCAGGATTGGTTTCCCGAAAAAGTAAAATTAATCGATGTTAAGGTGTTCATTTAATTTACTGAGGGAAAATTCAGAAGTATTTGAGGGTAGTGAAGTGTGTCAGGTACAGGCGACAACCTGGAAGGAATTCAGCATTGGTGGAAGGTAGAACACAAAGGTTGAAAGACAACAGATACCGTTAGAGAGGTAAACAGGGTCTTCGAGCAGGCACCAGCAGCTCCGACTTGGTGCTAAGAACAATGAAAGCCGGGTTTTGTGGAGGAGAATCAGGTGACACATCCATGCTTCATTAAGATGTCTCTAGATATATGTGGAATGTAAGTTGGAAAGGAACAGAACTCGTTCTGCTGCAGTTAAAGGCATTGAGGTCTAGGGTCCAGCTGGTGGGTAGAGAAGGAACTGGTGACATCGAGATCATCTGGCAAGGCCTGGTGACTAGGTCTGGGAAAGGGAAACGATGTCCAAGTTTTGGGTGAATAAAATAAGCTTAGACTAGTGGAAAACACATAAAGGGTTTTAGGACTAATTATCTCCACCTATTTTAACCACTTCTAAGATAACACATCTGGTGCTATCAAGAAGCTAACCCTAATAGGAAACATTTTCTTAAGCCAGTATGTTTTATTGTTGTGCTCCAGCCCTGCTTTATACACTTTAGAGTCTGTTCTCTGATACCGCACCCTTTTGAAATGCTCTACAAAATTTACATATATATTTCAGTAGTTTCACCTTCGCTCTTTGGCAAAGACGCCGGTGATGAAAAAAGTCTCCATACGTTAGCAAGAAAGAAATGCAAACTGTAATACTAGAGTCCACTTGGTGACACAGAATTCCAAAAGTAAGGCAAGACCATAAATATGCAAATGCATTGGAGACTAATTTAAAATTTTAGAACCGTACCTATGCATGAGACAAAACATTCTCCAGCATTTTTCTTATTAAGGCTTGTAGCTATATTCGCACATCTAGCTACGTGCCAGACGCGTATAATCTGATGATAGGAGATACACTTAACACATACAGCACAAAAGTTCTTTCTTTGGCTGCAAACACCACTTGCCAAAAATGCTGGGATAATTTTCGTACTGAACATGAATTAGATGCAAGAATACCAAGTTGGTGATGCAGCTAAGAAAAGAAAAGATCCCAACAGTTTCCCTGTCAATGTAAATAAAATCCCATTTAAATCTCTGTGAGCATTGCCTTTCTTGTAGACTTGGTGAAATTTTGGAGCTTTATGCAACTCTACAAGAACATGGGCTAATTCATGCTGTAGAAGGAAACGAGAGCAATCCAAGTTTTTGTCTTTAAAAGAGTCAGGATGCCGTCTCAGGAGGTTGGGACAGCATCTCTACAAAGACTTAAGTTATTCAGGAGAGGGAGCACTAAGCGAAGGCTGGGAAAACGTCTGGCCATTCCAGAGTATCTCATTATTCCTTTAGATCAGGGGTGTCCAACCTTTGGGCTTCCCTGGGCCACACGGAAGAAGAGTTGTCTTGGGCCACACGTAACATACACTAACACTAGCGATAGCTGATGTGCTAAAAAAAAAAAAAAAGGTTTGTGCATAATTTTTGTAACATTTTAAGAAAGTTCATGAATCTGTGTTGGGCCACATTCAAAGCCGTCCTGGGCCACACGTGGCCCGCAGGCCACCGGTTGGACAAGCGTGCTTTAGACACAAAGGGATGCTCTGGTTTCTAGAACATAGCCATTCCCATAACACTAAAATTTGATGATCAAGTTGATTGGCATAATCTGGTAGCTAAAACAAAGCTGTTGGACAACACTTGGCCACTTTTCTGTCTCATCCTTTCTGCTTCCTTTCTTACATGTGGAAGGGCAGTGTTGGCCATAGCGGGATGTTCGTACAAGTAGCATGAATACATAAGACGTCACGTGTAAGCAGCAGGAACGGGTAAGAGACCTCAGTAAACAATTCGTGTGTCTTCCTGAGGCTGCTGTGACTTTTATTGAACATTTTCCACTAACTTTTTTCCATGGGCCGGAATTATCAGAAATTCACCAAGACTACCGCTACTGTATTTTGCTTTCAGAAAAAGTCATTGGAGAATGTTTTAAATCAACGCTAAGTAGGATGTCTTCCTCCCTCCCACCTTTCCTTTTGTTTGTTTTGTCTTGTTTTTGAAAAATAGTATGGGTTAAGTACAGGTGAAAAAGTAGCATGCCAGTCATGTTGCTTAGCGTTACAAGAGTGTTCCAATTTGCTTAATATTCAGTGGCTCGTCCGAGGACCTCTTGAACAAAAGGAGTGGGGCGCTCTTTCTCATCTCACACATGCTAAGTGCCCTGCTTGGGTCCCGTTGCCATGGACACTGCTTGCCAAGCTCTCACAGGCCTTGACTCCCAGTGTTCACAGGGAATTGACAGACTGAAACTGAATGTTCCAGAACAGCGTGTTGTGCCTGTGAAAGCCTGTCAGGGCAAGCATGGTAAGACTCCTCATCCCCTTCTGGGCATGCTCTGATCAGATGAGAAAAAGCCAGCATCAGCTCACGGATGATACTTTTTATTGTGGGTAAAACGAGGAGGTTCACGCAGTGGCTGGGCAGGTGACATGAGTGCATAAACCTAAATAAGACAACCTAGGTGGGCAGGTTATAATCAGGATCACCCGAGGCAGTCAACACGGATCACAAAACACAACTCCGTCAGCTTTACCTATCGCTGTGTGTGTAGACCGTACCCACCTTGAGTGCAAAGACCACGTTTCATTCATGCTCAAGCTGCGCAAATCACCTACTAGCATAGTGCGCCCAGTAGGGGACCTGTGATAGTTTGCTGCGTTCAAAGTGTACCTTTCGGCCAGTTTCCTTCCATTTCCTGAACCCAAATATAAATATCCGCGACAGCACGGGCCTAGAGGGAAGACGATTTTCAAGTAGCTGGTGAGCAGCGCCCCCTACCCCGGCCTCCGCCATCAAGCTGGCCTCTGGTGATGCCATGGGTCTGAGGTCATCACGTGTTCAGGGCAGGTTTCTCCTGCTGGCCCCTGGCCCCCTTCCGATTCCATGCGCATTATCTCCTTTGTGACCTCACCTCTCTAACAGATTCAAAGGAAGTCGTTAATTTGACGTTTTCCCAGCTTTTCCTTGTTACATGGTGGGAGCAGTTAGACCACTTAGTTCTATAATTTCCTACATCTCCCAGGTGAAACTAGAAACCTCCATGTCCTCTTAAACATCAGCTCAGCAATTCAAGTAGGACTGAAGATGACATCGTAAACCTACCATGTCTTAATATTACCCGACCCTAGGAGATGAAACAGTTATTTGGTGAAGGGTGTTTTCATCACCACTACCCCCCATTCATCTGATATCAAATAGTAAATTTTTAAAAAAGATATTCATTTAATTGCTGAAAAATATAGTCTACTTAGTATCAGAAATGTTTCTGGTCAGTGATCAAAGCTGCATTCAGTTACATTATCCAAGTACATTTATCACAGCTTAGCAAATTCTAAATGCACCATCCTCAAGTGATTTAATAGAGGCAAACATTTAAGTAGTCTTTTCCCCGCTTAGTCCTGTGGTATGTGTTGAGTTAACAGAAAAGCATGTATCTGTGACTGTTTAAGAATTATGTTTTTAATTAGGAGGAAGCAAATAGCAAAGGACTCATAAGTCCAGCGTGTATGCTGATCAGATTTAATCAGAATTTCCAACTGCACTGGGTCGTCTTCCAGAATTAGATTGAAATTCTCCTGAGAAAACATTTTTCTTGCAAGGTTGCAAATACTGTTTTTGTCTTCTTTTCTCCACAGGGCAATCCAGAAATAGTGAATAATTCAATAATAATCTATTTTATAACGTTTTATATGTCCAATTCTCAGCCCTAATGTCCTTGGCTCATTCTGAATGGTTAAGACCAGTGTGTGGTAGATGTAACACACAGACACACACACAGAGGCACATGGACATACAGACACAGACACATGTATACACACATGCACACATATGCACAGAAACACACACATGCACACATGCATGAACACACACCTACAAATGCACACACATGCACAGAGATGCACACACATGCACACATGCACACACATACATGTACACACAGACACGTGGACAGAGAGAGACATGCACACATATGCACAGAGGCACACACATGCACACATACACACCCTTATGGTCAGTTCCTAGATAACTGGGCTTTTTCAGAGCTGATGCCCATTGCCCCTGCTGGGAAACAGAACACAGGCTGCTGGGAGCAGTTACTTACTCCTCATAACTGAAATACACGTTGGTTTTTGCTCACCAAATATTAAGAATAAGCCTTAGAAAATCACATAGCATCATTAAAAGGCTCCTTTTTGGGTATCCTCAGATGCCATTTTTTCCCCTTCTATTCTTTTTAAAATGGGGCTCATATCAGTAAAGCAGTTTACTCCCTATGTCGTATCAATCGATTTCAAACAAATAGCATCCAGGGTTCAGGGTCACTGTGTTATAGGGAGTCATGGTCCTTCTGCACCCTGAGTGTTTCTTAAGCAGCAAGGAGTTGAGGCTGGGCATTTTAAGCAGTGACCACAACACCGATGAAGGTCCCAGTGCTCAACACTTCCCGTCTCTAAGTTCACAGAGTTATCCTTTGTCACAATTGTCTTCATTATGAAGTCTGGCCGTGATCTGATTTTCATCTTGTAATACTATTTATTCCTGTTAGGCTATTTTCACGTCACCCAGATGGTAGGCAACCTGCTCGGAGAGAAAGCTACACGTGAAATCAACCAAATGTATAGAATGGGCCATGTTAAGGACACGTTTCACTAAGTAGGCTTGTTTCTCATGACGGGAAGAGATGCTAAGAGCAACCCAGAGCCCAGGGACACTCACTTTTCCCTGACATTTGGGAGGAAGACAGCCTGACTCTCACCCCGTTGTCTGTGAGAATCCGGGTACCTATGACTGATCTCACTTAGACTTCTGTTGTCCCCAAACCTTTCCATTTCTGCTTTCTCGATCTCTACCTAAGACAGCTCAACAAATCTCAGATGTAGGATGGTTCAAATGCCCCTCAAATATTAATTGCTTCCAAATATATATCTGATCCTACAACTTGTATCTCCCTATCTGGCTACTCTCTTACCTGGGGTACCATCATGCCCCCGACAGTCTTCTTATCCCAGGACACACCAAGATGCACCTTCTCTGTGGCACTTATGCCATGTCCCCACAGGAACCTCTCCAGAGTACCTCACATGTGCAGGTGCCATTGTTGGGGGTCATCCAACATGTCCAGCTTTCTACTCTCTGGGCCCAGGGTTATGTCTGCTGTTTCCTTAGCCCCTCAAAGATTGGGAGGGTCAGTGGAAGACTTAAATTCCCATGTGGGATATGCTAGGACTTTGTGCAACATTCAAGATGGTGGCTGCTCTGTCAGCCACCCAGAGATGGATGGGCAAAGGCCTTCATTGTATTAAGCAACTAGATTTGAGGTTGCTTATGACTCAACACACCACAGCTTATCCTGAATGAGAGTAAGAGGTATCCACGACCATCACCTCCTCTAAAGTACATGCAATTTAAGAACAAAGACAGCATCCTATAACCACAGATGTGGTTGTTTCATCCAGAAGTTACTCAAAAACAAGGTTCTTTGAACAGAGTGTAGTCAATAAAACCACACATAAAAGTAAAGAAAAATGTGTGTGTGTTTATAGGGAGATGGAAAATTTTCTTTCTTCAAGTGGTGAAATGAAACATGCAGTAGATATGCTGGAATTTTTTGGCACTACATAAGATGTAACTAAGCAAATACAGTATTGGGTACATTTTCAAAACTGGAAAATAAATTGTGCTGATTGTACACAAAGCAAGGTTTAATTTTTCCTGACACAGCTCTTTCTCAGGATAACACAAAAAAATATTTGCTTTACCGTATTGTTAAGTGGTTGCTTGGATTTTAAAAGGGGACAGTTACCATTTATTGAAACCTCTTGTAAAGTCAGCATTGAACTTCAGATTCAAGTTTTGAAAATAATAGTGACTAGAAAGTGAGCAGCAATTTTGACCCGAGGACATCAGAACATCCATTCAGGATGAGTTTACATGCGTGGTACATCACACCCTGTGATGAAAGGATGTGAATGCTCAACCTTATCCCCTTAACTGGGAAAGCTCACAGGTCTGGGGAGGGTGAGGCGCCCCAGGCTGGATGGAATTGGAGGTGACTGATTGTACCCCTAGAAAAGGCATCTCATAGACAGTCCGGTGAAAGTTCTGTTAGAGCGAAGCATGTCATCAGTCCACTGTCCTGGGTTCTCTGTGCTTAAATCTATTCTGTGGAAATTGGGTGTCAAAGCAGGGGACACAAACATCAAGAGTCATTAGAGGAGTCACAGAGTGAGAATCAGGAATAAAACACAAGGTGAAGACTTTGCAACTGAGCAGGAAGCAGGGTTCTCTGGTTGGCCCTCATGTGCCCTTTTGTCTCCTGATGGCCTCCCAGGCCATGCTCCAGGCAGCTCGGAGAAATCTGTATGGATAGGAAAAGTTGAATCCTTATTTGTAATATCACAGTACACCATCATAAAAGCTAAACCATTTGCAAGAGAGTGACTGAACACCACTCGTGGCATAAAAACTTTATATTGGCCTCTTTCCAGGTTCCTGACACCGAGCTCCCAAACCCTTGCTGTGTCCTGCACATGCAGGATGACAGCTATGTCTCGTGCAGCGCTCCTCAAGCCCTTGGAATTTTCTGGGTGGTAGGAGTGTCTTTGTTCTAATGTGGGGACTCTTGGCAGGCTCCTGGGTGGCTTCGGGATGCAGGATGGTCACCAGAAAGACTTGCCATGATTAAGAGCTTGGAAATTTTAGTCTGGTCCCCATTTTTTGCAGAGGGGAGAGTATTGCATAAAAGGGATCATTGCTACATGAGGACGGTTCCATAAAAATCTGAAACTAGAAAGGTTTGTGTGCCGCAAGAAAGGATTGCTCCCACAACTCCAGGGGCCTCACTGTGTGTATCTCTTGGTCTGATTGCTCACCCATGTCCTTTATAACAGGGGTCTCCAACCCCTGGCCCAAGGACCAGTAGCAGCCTGTGGCTTGTTAGGAACCTGGCTGCACAGCAGGAGGTGAGCACCAGGTGAGGAAACTTCATCTGTGTTTACAGCCATGCCCCATCACTCACATGACCACCTGAGCTCTGCCTCCTGCCAGTTCAACAGTGGCATTAGATTCTCATAGGAGTATGAATGCTGTTGTGAACTGCGCATGCGAGAGTCCTAGGTTGTGCCCTCCTTGTGAGAATCTAATGCCTCATGACCTGAGGTGGAGCTGAGGCGGTGATGCTAGTGCTGGGGAGCGGCTGCAAATACAGATGAACATTAGCAGAGAGGTGACTGCACAGAGACCATCATAAATCAATTGCTTGTAGACTCATATCAAAGCCTATCAGTGAGTGGCAAGTGACAATTAAGCTGCATCTGGTGGCAGGCTTCATAGTGGCAAGTGAGTTATATAATTATTTCATTATATATTGTAATGTGATAATAATAATAATAATAAAGTGTGCAATAAATGTAATGTACCTGAATCACCCTGAAATCATCTCCTGTCACCCTACCCCAGGTCCGTGGAAAAATTGTCTTCCACAAAACCGGTCCCTGGTGCCAAAACTGTTGGTCTGGGCATTGCTGCTTTATAATATCTTGTGTGAGAAACCAATAGACATACATTTTGTGAGCCATTGTAGCAAATTACTAGACCTGAAGAGATGGTATGGAAGCCTCCGAGCTGTAGCTGGGGGGTCAGATGCACAGGTGACGTCCTGGGATTTGTAGCTGGCAGCTGAAGGGGTGGCAGCATTGAGGGACTGAGCCCTCGGCCTGTGAGGACTGACTCTGGCACGGTAGTGTCACATGCGGGCTGACGGACATGCAGAGCTGGAGGGTTGGCTGGTGTGGGAAACCCCACACCCAGTTGGTATCAGAAGGTCTGTGAGACAAGGAAGAACTCCCTCTGCAACTGCCACACAGGAAACCAAGAACCTAAAAGCTAGGCTGTTCTGACGTCGCACCACCTCAGGTTGTCCTCTGATGTAAGAGACATACACAACCATTTTCCTGAAGTGGCACTCTGTTTGAAAGGAGCCGTCATAGGACCCCCGGAGCAACGCAGGCATTAAGTGTGATTCACTCTCGGAACTTCCCTCACAGTTGCTGCTGTCACCTTGGGAAATAGACGACTCTGTTTTCCTCGGCTGCGAAGAATTCACTCTTGATTTACTGGTCTCTAGTAACGCTCCAGATGGCTGGGGGTGGCGGGGCTTGGTGCCTGATCAGGTGATGTCTCCATCAGCCCTTCTGACAATTCTGGGACCACTGGAGACTTTAAATTTGCTGATTTTTCTCTCAGATACAGCAACTTTGTGTCCAGATTAAATGACTAAGTGCTTTGTTTGGTTTGGTTTTTTTTTCCTTACCCTCCCAGGGTAAAGAAAACATTACAAACTAAAATCTTAAAAAAGAATGCTATGGTTTTTACTGATAATTGAAAAGCAGGTTTATACTATTTATTCACCTTGGTTGACTAGTCATTTTATAAGCCCAGGTGTCACCTAAATCTAATCATTGTGATCCCTGCCTGGAATTAGAAAAAACTCCAGGTGTTGGCCAAATTTAGTCATTCATATAAGTAGCAATTTGCTTTAATACCTTGTGAGTTTTGTGGATTTATGTGGAATTACACAATATAGTTCAAATACGTTTTTAAGACAGTTTGAAAAATGGCCGTCAAAATGCTTAGACCTTAGACCAAGCTTCTCCAAAGTGTGGCCCAGGACGGCTTTGAACATATCTGTCAACTTTCTGAAAACATTACAAAATTTATACATGGACCTTTTCTTTTTTAGCTCATCAGCTATCATTAGTGTCAGTGTATCTTATGTGTGGCCGAGGACAATTCTTCTTCCATTGTGGCCCAGGGAAGCCAAAAGGTCGGACGCCTCTGCCTTAGACAATTTGAAGCAATTTAGGTGAAGACGTGTAAGTGTTCTTTTTCGTCTTCTTAGTTAAAGATCTTGAACACTGCTGTTAACGCTTGTTACTCACCAGATGTTCTTTTCCCTATGTTCCCAATTACTTAATTTCATCCTCCCACTGTCCATTTGTTCTATTTGATGGGATTGCCTCTTAATCTTTCAGTGGGGGGTGGGGGTAGGGAGCAAGGCTGAAGGAAGGGAGGAGGGGCCCAGGGCTGCCCAGGTGTCTAGGGCTGGCATCACGTGCCTCTGCCCAGGCCACAGCAGGCATGCCCCACCTCTCATTGCCACCACAGTTACATTGTACTTCTTCCAACCATTTCAGTTGCTGCCAGTATAATATTTACACACGCACACAAGCGTGTGCCCTCAAGTGAGTGACTACATGTCTACTTACTGTGTCTCTGTCACAGCAAACCCTTGGAGCACAGCACCACGATTATTACCCTGAGTCCCCAGTTTCCAGTACTGGGTGTGGATCTGAGTTAAGTCCTTACACGTGTTTGTGACATGACTGGACACGTGTCTAAAACTTAAAAAGAAAAATAACCTTGGGTCTTATAGCTCATAAGAGGATACCAAGGATTACAGACATTTAAAATGTGTGGACTGATGCGACATTCACAGAAATACAAGGTTAGCATGAAGCTGCCAACTTCCTGTTTCGTCCAGGTGAAGGTGATTTTCAAAAAAATGTAATCATTCAACCATTTCATTCCTGCCAGTATGGCATTTACACACACACACACACACACACACACAAGTGTATGCATGCACACATGCTTTTAGAAACTAATTTTGGAGTTTTGGAAAGCACTCTGTAGTTTCCTTGTTGTTTCTATTAGCTCCAGAACGTTGTAGACGTGTCTTACATTCTGTAGGCTGGATCAGCATTGACTCAGTGAGCTGAAATCAAAGTCTCAAAGTCAAGGCAAGGGAATGGAGTTCCCTCTTTGCCAGCTTCCCAAGGTCACCCTCCGTCCTTGGCTCATGGCCCCTGTCTTCCAGCTGCAAAGCCAGCAACACAGTATCTTTATGACTCCTCTTGCTTTGTCACATCTGTCTGATGAGCCAGGAAAAAATGCTTTTAAGGACTCCCCTGATTCGATTGGGTCTCCCAGTTTAAGATCTTTAACTTAACCACACCTGCAAGGTCCTTTTTTAATTGTTAAATTTATTGGGGTGACATTGGTTAGCAAACATTACATAGGTTCCAGGTGTACAGTTCTACGATGCACCGTCTGTGTGTTGCATTGTGTGCTCACCACCCAGAGTCAGTTCTTTTTCCATCACCTTGTATTTGCCTCCCCCTCCCTCCTCTCCCGCTTCCCACTTCCTCCCAGGTAACTGCTAACCTACTGACTGTGTTCATGAGTTTTTGTTTCTCTGTTGCTTTCAGCTTTGTGTTTCACATAGGAGTGAAGTCATACCGTTCTTTGTTTTTTCTGTCTGGCTTATCTCACTAAGCACGATGATCTCCAGGTCCATCCATTTTGTTGCAAATGGCAATATCTCATCTTTTCTTACAGCTGAGTAACATTCCATTGTGTGTATGTACCACAGCTTCTGTATCCTGTCATCTGTCACAGGGCACTTTGGTTGTTTCCATGACTTGACCACCGTGAATAGTGCTACGATGAACATTGGGGTCTTAGTCTTTGCAGGACTAAGGTTTTCAATTTTTTGCCAAGTCCTTTGTCCACGAAAGGTAACACACCCACGGGTTCCAGGGATTAGGACATTTTTGGAGGATGACATTATTTCTTTGACCACCCTTTTCTTACTTATGGGCCCCGTGTTTGCAATGCCTGATGGGTGTAGTGTGAACAGTGGGGAAAGGGAAAGCTGAACATTAGAAATCCTGATGGAAGATTTCCTCTGAAAATGTTGTCTCATGCCGCGTGGGGAGATGGTCTGTCCACCTTGACTTGTGCAGCTGGCCCATCCCACGGGACTGGGGTTTGCACTGGCTTCCTTGGAAATCTGTTTGATGCCATCAGGTCCACAGAGGAGCACGAGATTTGTGGCAAAACCAGAAGTGAGGTTTAGACAATTGTCTTTCTTCGTGGGCATGTCTGTGGAAAGTGTCATTGAAAACAGGGACACATCGAGGCAAGCGCGTTCACAGGGTGTGTCATCATAAAACAGATCTGACCTCCCTACACACTCCAGCTTTCAATAGTCTTGTTGGAGGAGGTTTGAGTCTTAAATTCAGTCTTTGTGTTAGTTCTTCCTTGATTTAAAACTCTTTTATCTTCCTTTCTGGTACATTTTCTTCCCTTTCAATTGTGATTATCCAAGGAATAGAGACAGTTTCCTTAATTTTCTTAATTATAAAAGAATGCCTCTCAGATTTTAATAACTTAAAAAGCAGATGTGTCATGTAAAAAAAATGTCCTTGACATGTGTATTGCACTGAAATATAAATCTGTACATTTCGAGAGTCACGCTTCTATCCAAACCATATCATGCTATATTACCTTGCAATAATTGCATTCTTTTCTTTACATTTTATTATTCCACTTATTCACTAAAAAGGTACTGAATGTACCATGTAAGACTTTTGAGGGTTTTTATTTAATTGCAGCTTTGCAAAGATGTAGTTGCATATTCATAACCACTGGTGACATCGCGCCAAGGGCTGAAACAATTATTCAGTGAATTCTTTGCCTGACACTTCAGGGGAAATGATGAAAGTGCTGAAGCTGGGTTCTATTTTAAGATCTTTGGCTGACAATTGTTCGAGCAGCATAAAGGCACAATGCACCGTTCGAGAAAGGCTCACGGGGATGAGAAACAAAGCAAAGGATTAGTTAGAGAGAGAAATTAATGCAGAGCAGGGCACACACCGCATTCCTTAAATATTAACTGAATAATTGAAGTCATTCAGGTTCTAGAATAAATGCTCCAACTTATGTTTAAAAAGCTATTGATTGTACTTATCCCTTGATAGTTAATACATAGCCCAAAAGCACGATCTATTAAAATAATACAGAAATAAAACCCAAAGTCCATCATGCTGAAATGTCATTCCAGCTGATTAAAAATGATGAGCAGGATAAGAAGCATTTGCCCCCTCCTTTTTTTTTTTTTTTACAAAGCACAGAACAGAGGCAAGTGGGTGTGCATGTGTTATCCACGTCCTCACAGATGCTAGGGTCCAGCAGAAATCCAGCCTCGTCATCTATCCCTCTGTGATTTTTCTAGGATGCTCTGTAGCCTCTACGGAAGCATGCTTTTTATTTGTACCCTACTGTTTCATCAGTTTCTCCTTTGGGTATCTGTTCAAACCATATCTAAGTGAACAGAAGAAGTCCCTTGATTCAGACAAGACTTTTTTCACAAGGCAAGCCTCTCCTTTGAGTAGTTGGGGCCAATATCTTCTAACAAGCTGAGAGAGAGAGAGAGAGAGAGAGAGAGAGAGAGAGAGAAATATCAGAGGCTCAGTTTCTAGCAGAATCTCATGAGTCCTGTCTCCAAAACAGGGGGAATATACAAAGGGAAAACCAGCTCCTGACCATTTTTTAGTTAATAATTTTATTGAGGTATAAATGACATACAATAAATTGTATGTTTTGAAAGCACAGAATGTCATAAGTCTTAATATATGTATGTACCTGTAAAACCATCACCTCGGTCCAGACTGTGAACATATTCATGAGGCCCCAAAGTTTTCTTTGTGCTGCTTTGTAAACCTTCACCCAACCCCCACCCCAAATCCCGCCCCTGGTCCCAAGGCAACTGCCACATTCTGTCACTAGACACCAATATGCATTTTCTAGAATTTTATGTGAGTGGAATCATGATCTTTGTGCTATTTTTTTGGTCTGGCTTCTTTCCCTCACTGTAACTCTCCTGAGAGCCATCCTTGCAGCACCCAGCAAGCTCACTCCTTTTCACAGGTAAGTAATATTCCACTGGGCAGGTCACAATTGGCGTATCCATTCACCTGTTGGCAGATGGTTGGGTGGTTTCCCTTTGGGGACTTGGAAATAAATCTGCTGTGGACACTCGTGTTCAAGTCTCCGCCCACCCATCTTCTTAACTTTCTTCTGGGAACACACCTGGAACGGAAGGGTGGGGAATCTATGCCAAGTGTAGGTTTCAGCGAGATTTTCAGATGCTGCCAGCTGTTTTCCCCAGAAAAATTCAATTCAGGAAGTAAAGAGGGTTGCGAAGTCATCGAAGAGCCCGAGACACCCATCCCTTGGGCAGTGTGCTTCGTGTTCACTTTGGGACGTCCCCAGACACACGTGTGCGTCTCCCCTCCATCGT
The DNA here is from genome assembly GCA_004026885.1 of Lyroderma lyra. NCBI lineage: Eukaryota > Metazoa > Chordata > Mammalia > Chiroptera > Megadermatidae > Lyroderma > Lyroderma lyra. Next base: position 172,529 of record PVJL010001646.1, read on the forward strand.
TCCACCAGCCTTGGCTCTGCCAGTGTTTTCAGCTTTTCCTGTTTGATTGGTGTGGACTGGTACCTCACTGAGGTCTCCATGGGCATTTCCTTAGTGACTAATAACGATGTTAAACCTCTTCCCATGGGATTATTTGCTGCCCACACGTTTTAATAGCTTTCTTGTGATATAATTTACTCTTGTCATAGTCTGTTGGTTAGAAGCAAAGCTCTGTTCACACCCAAGGGGAAGAAGGGTCAGGTCACCATGTGAATACTGGAAGGTGAGGGTCACCTTAGGGCCTGGCCACCGCAATATGGCCTCACTGGTAACAATGAACATTTTTAAAAGGTGCTGTTAAAACTGGATAGCCATTTTGAAAAGAATAACCATGCATGTTTATGTACACACACCCTGAAATAAAATCCAAACGGATTAGAAATACAAATCTCATAGTGAAACCACTCAGGTACCAGAAGAAAACCTGATCGCATGCCTCTGTAATTTGGGAATGGAAAAGCCTTTTAAGTATACCTGGAATTGAAAAGATTGGTAATTTAACTACATTAAGAAAAGCTTAACAAAAATAGTAAAGTCAAAAGACAATCATGGAGAAAATTTTTGCAATCCATGCCATAGAAATAGAGACTCATTTTCTTTTTTTTTTAAATTTATTTTTATTGTTAGACTTACTAGGGTGACCTCTGTGAGCAAGGATTACATAGGTTTCAGGCATACAATTCTACAGTCAACTTGATGTATAATAAGTTCACCACCTAATGTGACTTCTCTTTCCATCACCTTATATTTAGCTTCCCCCCCTCCTCTCCCACCCCCTCCCCCTTCTCCCTTCCCCTCCCCACTCATCCCCAAGTAAACATTAAATTATTGATTGTGTCCATGGGTTATTTGTTCATTTGTTCTTTTTTTTCTTTGTTGCTTTCAGTTTTATATTCCGCATACGAGTGAAGTCATACAGTTTTTTGTTTTTCATTTTCTTAATATTATAAAGAGCTCTTGAAAAACTAAGACCAACATGTGAGTATCACCACCCATGGGCAAAGCATAGGAACATGCAGAGATACTCATGCATAGTGAAAGAAATGCACAGTAAACCGTACTGGGGTCCACGTTCCTCACCTGCAGGGTTGGTGCCAATCCAAAATTCAGCATGCCACTGTGCTGGTGGTGACATTATGGAGAAGTATGCACTAAACAGAAGGGGAAAATAGTAAGATAAAAAATAACCCTAAAGTCCCATAATGGGGTTGAATAAACAAGGATACCCAACTGGCTAAATCAACTGTGAAACAAAATAAAAAAAGAACTCTGACCCGGATGTGACATGACTTTCAGAAAACGTTAAGTACAGACAGCGAAGTGCAGGTGGTACCTAAGGTGCGTTAAGGAGAGGACCCTTTGCATACGGTGTTGGCGGAATGCACCGTGGTACAATACTTGGTGTTTGCTGGAGGCTTCGTGAGGCTGAGGTTGTCCTGTTTGGTTTGGTTTGGGTTTGTCTTCGTTTTGCCCCCCTGAGCCTGGGACACGTTGAGTGCTTGTACCCAAGCTGCTTTCTTTCTCCCACTTTCTCCTCTGACTGAGACAAGGGGGTGGGGGTGGGGAGCAGTCTCTAATTAGCTGTAACAGTGGAATGGTGCTCCACACCTCACGCATTGTGCTCCCGGCATCTGAGCTGCAGTGCCTCTGGCTGGAGGACCTCCCGCCTTCCTTGGTTGCTGGGTAACACCATGCACTGATCACCTTTATTGCCCCGCGTGAATTATCCATCATCGTCCTAATTAACGCCTCAAACAAACATTCTGGGGACTCGGGAGGAACATTCCATCCTTCTTGTTGTCCTGGACAGGGATCCTGCCTCCACCGCGAGGACAGGTGGTGATAGCCAGTGTTTTTATGACATGTCCCCCATGCGTTGGGTCCGTGCTCAGGAAGAGACACTTCCTTGCCGTGCCTCTGACCTGCAAGGTTTTGTTGGTCTCAGTTTTTGCCCAAGATTCAGTAACACCTGTGCCAAGATATTGCTGTTTTCAGGTCCTCACCTTCATGGAAACTGTCGTGAAGTGCAAATGCGTTCAACCCACAAGTCTGTTTCTATCAAGCCGATTTTCATTCTTTTTCACAACTTAGTGCACTGAAGGCGTGCGTGCGTGCGTATGTGTGCACATGTGTGCGTGTGTGTGCACGTGTGTATGTGTGCACATGTGTGCCTGCGCATGCGCGCGAGAGTGCAGGTGCGTGCACACATGCAGGTATGTGCACTCACCTTTTTTTCTCCAGACCAAGGGCTGGTCCTGGGATCTGGTTGCCCTCATGGTTACAGGGTGCAGCATATTAAAAAATGAAAAGATTTCCTTATTTAACTGCTATTATTGTGACAATTCCATTCATTCTCTTAGTGGAATATAAAGTTCTGCTATGGAGGCATTTTGGGTAATTTTGAATTTGTTTTTGTTTATGAATTTATGGTGAAAGTGAATGAAATTGACACCGAAGAGCCATGCTGGGTAATAACTGAATTAGAATTTGAGATGTGAGTCTTGGTTGAACTAAAGGTAACCCCAGTGTTTCTGGGTGTTAATGCAACTCACACATTATCTAACTACTTTTATTGAACCTCAGATTCATTGTCTCAAAACAAAACAAAACAAAACAAAACAAAACAAAAAGGTGTCTGGACAATAAGATTTCTGGATGGCTTTTTAAGTCTAAAATATGTGCTTTCCCTTATGGCCTCTTACTTTGAATGCAACATTTGAGTCAAAAAATTTTTTCATTCATTTCACTCATATTTGAATTTTTCAGAGTAGAGCTGCTATATAAATGCATAATAAAAACAGATATATCAAGGTGTTCATTTCAAAAGGTATCCATAATTGAAGAAGGCTTGATGCCATTTGGATACCACGTTTTATATGTTATTTTCAGAAAGCATACTTGTCTTAACTTACAAGTATACATGTGTCTATGTTGATACACTCACTATATGTCACAGATACATAAATGCATGCCCAAGCATTGGAGGTATTTGTTTATCTTGGACAAAATCAATGATTTACGGTACAATTTGATTTACATGTCATGGGTGGGGAATTATGAGGTACTGGGGTTTGTTTTGGGACTCAATTCCTATAAAGCTGAAGTCTGTGTATTCAATTTTCTCAAATGATTCTACTGTCTAGCCTTCATGCATTATCTCCACCCTCTGACTTACCTTAATTCAGGCCCCTGCTCCCTCCTGCATGGTTTACCTCCCTCATTGGTTTCTATCTGTCTCTATTTTAGAGATCTGTGTGGATATGGAAGCTGAAGGAAGTTGGCAGTGAGTGTGTCACGTGGGGTCCAGGGCGTCTGTGCTGACATGGATCAATTTTTCAATCAGTTCTACCCCCACTGCTTTGAACAAAAGACAGTTAATGTATGACTTTGCAAGTTCCCATCCAAACCTAATATTCACATGAATTTTGCCCCTGTAGCTATCCTTTTTATTCACATACGTTTTATCTTTGCAAGTTGTATGATCCATGATGTCATTTGACCGAAGGACCATGAATGATATCATGCCTACAAATGCACTTAAATTTGCAAGTATAGTAATGGTTAAAAAGTGAACTATGTAAGACAGAATTGCAAGAATATTTCCAGCACAATGAAAGTGCATTTTGCTTTTTCCTTTCATTTTGTTACCCTGGCCGTCTTCCCTCACAATGAGCCCAACAATGGATCCTGAACTTGAATCTTACCGTAGTAGATTGAATAATGCCCCACACCCCTCCACTCCACAAGTCACATCCTTCTGGAACTTCAGAATGTAGCCTTATTTGGAATCAGGTTTATGCAGGATCTTGAGATGAAATGATCTGGATGTGGAGTGAACTCTAAAGCCAATGACTGGTGTCCTTATGAGACGAACGAGAAGGACATTTGAGAGTCACACAAAGACGGGGCCATGTGGGGGCAAAGATGCAGGCAGAGAATGGAGCAAGGCAGGGGACACCAAGGGTACCAGCAAGACGAGAGAGAGGCATGGGGTGTTCTTTCCTTAGCGCCTCCGGAAGGAAGGCTGCTCACCCCTTATTGGTGGAGGGAATGGGTTCTGGGGTTCTAAGTCACCGCATTTGTGGTAACTTGCATGGTGGCCCTAAGAAACAATCATGTCCACCACTGAAACTCAGTATCAGCGCGCTCGTGTGTGGGGTCCTGCCTGCTGGCTGTTAGGTGTTGAGGTTACGTATGCCCCCTCTGCCTAAGCCCTTGTCCCTTGATGCTCCTTCAGTGGCTTGCTGGGAGGTATCCTCAGATACATACAGGATGCCCAATGAAATTTGAATTTCAGCTAAACAGCAAAAAGTTGTTCATGTAAGTGAACGCTAAAGGTTGCAGGGGGCAGATTATCTCTGGTGTCGACACGCTAGCGTCCTGCCTTGGGGCTGACCCAGCACCCATAGGGATGCCTGGCCTGTTGTGGCCAAGTCAGTCCCCTGCCCCCAGCCTGGCACCTGGTGACACGCTGAATGAGCTTTGGTCAGCCTGGTACCCTGGCTGACACATGAAGCAGATCCCAGATGCATCTCCATCCTATTAGAACCTGCCATTAGAGGGACTGCCGATTACGGGGTTTTTCTTAATGCCTGAAATCGATCAGGGTTAATTGATTATAATAATTAAAAATGTGGTTGTACTGTCCCTTCCTGCATCTGGAACAATGCCCCCTGCCCACATTGCTCTCCGCGAGTGGGGATGCTCTGCAGGTAGCATTCGGTGTTGTCTGCATGCCATGGCAATCCCTGGCTTCCCTCAGGGCTCCCATGCCTGGCACAGAATGTACGGGTTTAAATGCCACCTCTGCTGGCTCATGCCCGACTGAGATGGCACGTTGGAACGTGCAGTTAATGACTACACGTGGGGTGCGTTTCAGTGTGAAAGAGACACGTGGTAATGGACGTGAACAACAATGGACATAAAACACCAAATATTAATAAATGAAAAACAAATGCTTCTCAAGGAATGGCAGTCGTGTTCAAGGCTGCAAATGGGACATTTGACGTCACCCACTTCCGACGTGGCTGGGCTAGATAAACGCAGTGCCCCCTTGGCTGGCTCAGAGCTGATGCCCCAAACTAGATGCAGGCCATCAAGTTGACCCTCAGCTGTCACGACGCACGGGGACCAACACCAGGGACCAGCGCTGCCCCTTCGTCTCAGTGTTCTGCCCCAACCCCAGGAAGCAGGTGGCACAGAGCAGAGGCTCAAGTACTATTTGCTGAAGTAATCTGTTGACTGAAAATTACAGGGGGAGGAAGACGCATGCCCGGGAACCTCCTCCCGTGTTGATTGCAAACACTAATACATAGGTGAAATTGGCACCTTGCCTTTCTGCAACTTCTTCCCACCCACTGACCTCATGCAAGCCAGAAGACACAACCAGCAGTCCATTCAGAGAAACTGCCCATCCTTTCGGGATTTTGCACAATCATCCAGCTACACCTGCATTGGCATGGGCTCAACCCTCACCGTAGCTAACTGTGCAAACGGAAATTGATTCTCTCATTTAGGAAGGGCAACGTCTCATCTCCAGCAGGCCTCTTCCTGACGCTGCACACATCGCATCGCTTTAGGTGCAGCTCAGGATTAAACACCATCTTGGAAGCAATTGAGTCTGGCAAGCCTGCAGGGAGGTGGCAGATGAAAAATAACGTGACCGAGAGCAGAATAACACATCTAGAAAAGGAGGAAAGAAGGCTGAAGCTGTTTTCGGAAGAGTCTGAGTTTTCCCACTGAGGCCCCAGACGTGGATCTTGGATTTATGACAGACCCTTTGGTGAAGACCTAACTTAAAATGTGCTGCTGTCGCTGCCAGCAAGGTTGGTCAGATGTTTTGATCCACCAGGAAGGATGGGAGAAGAACCTAGATAGTGTTTCCTGGCCTATGTGCAAAATCACAAGGCCATCTTACACCCTGGGTGTGCAGTTGCTGGACAACAAAGAAGTCTGGGCAGGGCTCGAATCAGCCCAAATAAAGGAGACCAAACCATGACTGTGATGAAGACACTTGTTAGAACAGGGGGACTCATCTGTTTAGGATGAGCTGATAAACACTGAGAAGAAATAAGACTGAACCTTGTGAAAGCAAAAATCAGCCTTCCACTGCGCCTTGGAAGTTCATGTATGTGCATACCAGAAGGGTGTAATCGTGTTAGTTTGCAAAGTAAGAGACAAATTCTCTTATTAAAGAAGTAGAAATGTTGGAAAACCTAAATAAGATCTAAAAGATGTGATAAATCCACATTTTTACATTTTGAGTTTGTCAAGAACAAATACTGTTTGGGAGGATAGTCTTAATATTTTGAGTGGAACAACTTTCCTGCAAATTCTTCACCCTAATGGCAGCAAGCACCCCTAGTGCCCAGATGCTGAGTTTTCCTACCAATTTCCTATTAAAGATGTCAGGGATCCTTGGATTGGGCAGGAAACGTGAACAATGAGGCTGGGCATACCTGAACATACCCAGCCAACCAAGTGATAGGTTTGTCGCAGGGACATAGGAGCTCCCCATGGTCAAAGTCAGAAGATTCTGAGCAATGAGCTAAGTAACATTTTGCTGGTTTATAATCCAGAACATAAAATAAAAATTCATGAGACCATCTATTGATATAAAGAATTGATTTGAACATATAACTAAGTAGGAGACAATAGATGATCTCCACGCAAAATCATTCCAAATAATATATTTAGCTGTCCTGCCCTCAGAAAGCGGAAGTGTGGGCTCGTGTGACATCCTTCCAAAGAGTACAATGTGAGAAGGGACCAAGAAAAAAAAAGTGATTCCACAGTGGGGAACCTTAACAGCACAACCTCAGCCAGGTGGATCAAGGTCAACGTCATCTGCAATAAGCCATGTTGACAGTGTGCACCGGTCACGTCATGTAATGAGAAGAGCACTGCACCTCTGTGATCTTCCCCCCAAGAACCCACAGACTCAGTGTCATCTGAGAAGAATGTCACACAAACAGAAACTGAGAAATAGTCTACAAAATCCCTGACCAGCGCTCCTCAAGGTTGTCAAGGTCATCAGAAACAAGGGAAGGCAGAGAATTGTTACAGGCAAGAGAAGCCTAAGAAGATAAGGTGACCCAGCGCCACGTGGACGCAGGAACAGAAAGAGAACAAAAGGGAAAAACTAAGGATTTCTGAACAAACTTTGGACGTCAGTTAATGTTGAAGAATGCTCTCTGTTGCCGAAGACCCAGACGTCTAGGGTGGGCATTCCTCCAGTCAATTTTAAAACAAGAGAAATGTGGAGATTAATATATGGGAGCAGTGGGGAGGCCGTAATGAAGGGACATGCTTGAAAATCCAGGCCTCCGTGTCCTGAGGTTCCTTCTGGAAGCAAAATTAGATAGAGCAATTGTTTGCTCTCGACACAGCAAGTTACTCAGCACCTTAGCCTCGCAGGGGCAAGCCACCACCAGCAGGATTCCTTCTTTTTCTGCCTTGTAATCACATCTCACAAGACAGTGAAGTGCAGGCAGGAGACGAGGGGGAATGCCGCCGAGCTTATACACACGGTCTCATTTCAAAATAGGCGTCTCAGCGAGGACTTTGAAATCTGGAGGGTTGGTGCCCTTCCGTGGCCGGCAGGGGGCCTGGTTTTGTGAACGTCCCTGCAGACATGGTCCCCAGGCCACTGACATCACACAACAGGGTTGAAGAGCAGGAAGCTCGTGGAAACAGGAGGTCCGAGCTCCTGGTTTTGCCTCAGGGAGCAGTAAATAGCTAATCCCATGCACGGTCCTTTGGTCATTTACTGTAGCTGGTCAGCATCCTGCATTGCCCACTTTCTCTGTGCCTGTCCCTGTGCCCAAGGCTGGGGACATGAGCTGCATAAAGGGATGTTCTGGCCTTAAGGCCATCAGGGAAGTAAATATAAACTATTGCCACGTAGGGTCACCATTCTGAGGCTTAAGACTTCAACACGTGAATTCTTGAGGGACAAAATTCAACCCATGACAGTCCTCTTTGTCTAGAGATATATAGCCTTCCTCACTTGGAGTGAGGATCCTATAACTTACACTTTATTTCTATAATAAAGGGAGTCAGGCTCTGAGCAGAGTTCAATCTTCTGCTTCTTAAAGTGTGTTCCTCAGACTGGCTCGCTGGCTTCCTCTGGAGGCTCAGGACAAAAGCTGATCTCAGGCCCCACCCCTGACTCAGTCAGAGTCTGCCTCTTAACAAGATCCCCCCAGATATTTCTTTTTACACATTAAAACTGAAAAGGCAGTATTTAATCCACCTTGTCAGAAATGAATAGAAAATGCTTTAGGGAAAAATCGTAATGTCAACCTCAAACCAACACTCGAAAGAAATTTAAACTAAGTATTTGGAAGAGGTAGCACAATAGCCTTAATTTAGTTTGATTCTGTTAAAGCAATAGGTGGGGCTCTGAAATAAATTTAAACTGTTGCTCGGTTTTAGAAAGGATGCAAACAAGTGGTGCTAGAAGACAGTTGTGCATGTTCGCTTACCTGGTGTAAATTGGGAGCCAGACAACATTTATTCACTCAACAAACTTTCACGAGCCCCACAGCATGCCAGGTGCTCCCATGAGCAAAACATCCATTGGATTTCTGGCCATGCCACCTCCTGGGATTATTAACATCTGGAGGCCTCAGCCTTGTCACCTGCAGGACGGCTTCAGTAAGCGCTGACCTGAGAGGTGGTGGGGACCCAGCAACCAAGTAGGCATGGGGTATGGTTGTTACCGGGCTCAGGTGCTGCTTGCCACCTCCAAAAACAGAAAGACAAGGTTGGTGGAAAGAAAAGTAGATTTATTCAAAATGCCGGCATTCTGAGAGGATGGCAGACTGCTGTCCCCAGGCCATCTCCCTGTTTCCTGCATGGCCGAAATGTTTTATAGACTCCTAAGAAGAAGCAGAACAAAGGAAATTGGGAGGTGGCCCAGCAATTCCTGGTCTGTTTGAAAAAGGAAAGAAGACACTTCTTAGTGGTCTCAGGCATTAGGGTGGGTTTTAAGTGCATATGTTGAAAAGACTTCTTCCAAGTCAATGTGAACAGGGTCATTGAAACTACATTAAAGAAGGAAACACAGGAAAGAAAAAATATTTAAAAAGGTTTTAGGCTAAATTACACTGTTGAATCAAACTAAACTTAGGGTGTGAGATCCTGAACGTAGAGAACACAGTGTCACCCTTACGGGGGGCTGCCAGCGTGTGATGGCAGATGCTGGTCCTGGGGGTGGGGTCAGTGCTCCAGTCTCGGTCTAGACGGGGCACCTGTGTGGTCAGAGTTCACGGGAGGACTTAAGTCTTAACAGGGGAGGTGACAAGACCCCACTTATGGTGACGAGAATTGGGCAGGGCCGTGTGGAAGGCACTAACCCATCCACACGCCTGGTGCCAGCCCCCCAACTCCCTAGATTCCGGTAGCGGGCAGCTGTCCTCTGTGGCAACCAGTGGAAGTACCTGGGCAGTGTTTGGAGTGCTACCCACACCCTTCCCCACACCCTGAGATTCTCATCTCATCGGTGAGGGTGTGCTTTTTGGTTTCGGCCTCTACAGCTCCCATGGTGACTGTGCAAGCCCCGGAGGTGATAGTGCTAAATAGAGCAGCGGTCCCCAACCTTTTTGGCACTAGGGACCAGTTTCGTGGAAGACAATTTTTCCATGGCTGGCGTGGGATCAGTCGAGGATGGTTTGGGGATGATTCAAGCACCAGATGCAGCTTGTCACTTGCTGCTCACTGATAGGGTTTTGATATGAGTCTGCAAGCAATCGATTTATTGTGGTCTCGGTGCAGTCGGACCTCTCTGCTGATGCTAATCTGTATGTGCAGCCGCTCCCCAGTGCTGGCATCACCGCCTCAGCTCCACCTCAGGTCATCAGGCATTAGATTCTCATAAGGAGCGCACAACTGAGATCCCTAACATGCGCAGTTCACAGTAGGGTTTGTGCTCCCGTGAGAATCTAATGCCCTTGCTGATCTGACAGGAGGCAGAGCTCAGGCGGTCATGCCAGCGATGGGGAGCTGCTATAAATATGGATGAAGTTTTGCTTGCTTGCCTGCAGCTCACCCCCTGCTATCCAGCCCAGTTCCTAACAGGCCACGGACTGGTTTTGGTCGGTGGCCTGGGGGTCAGGGACCCCTGAAATAGGGGGCCTGAGCTGCAAGCCCTGGCTGGGTGAGAGGGGCTGCAGAAGGCAGGGACTGATCGCTGGCAAGGTGGGCATGACTCCCTGTGTCACAAGCCCTCAGCACCAGTCTGTAATTACACGAAATTTGGGGGGTCAGCCCAATGGACCTAGGATAGGAAAATTATATGATCCAAGCTATTTTAGGGAGATGAGTTTGGTTGTCTTGTGCAAGACAGGTTGGCTGGAAATCAGAAACCAGTGAGCAAGCTATTGCAGGAGGAGATGTGTAATAAAGACATCCAAAACAAGATAAGGCCTGGGGGGAAATGTCGGGTCCTAAAAATATTTCAGCTCCGACTTGCAGCTGTGAGAGCCTGATCCCCCAGCACAGGAGGCCACCAGCCAGCACATGAGCCACTGTCACCTGAGAGGGGGTGGCTACAGGCTGATCGGTGCCTCCTGGAGAACAGAAGCAGTGACATTTCCCCTTCTAATGCCAGTAACTATGTCCTGTTTTAACAGGATTTTAAAGGATTCACTTCAGGGAGGTGGGGTTGATGACGTGAAAGGCAGAAGTGATCAGGAGCTCTGTCCAGTCGCTCAGAGATGGCTCAGGGACCAACAAGAGCATCACCACAGGGAGCAGCCAGAATTCAGCTGCAGGATCTGAATCTCAGGCTTGTCCTAAATGAACAGTTGGATGGTGGAAGCTTATAGGAAGATTGGAGAATTTCTAGCAGCGTTGGTCCCTGGAATCCTAATTATTTCTGCTTTAAAAAGTGTAGACACACACACACACATACACCCAGCAGCACTGTGACACATCAGTCACCCTTAGCTCCCTCCACCCCCTTATGTGACACCACGAGGCTGGCAGGGGGTACTTTCTCCCTAGAAGGTCTGTACTGGATGCCCACGTTTCTGCAGAGGGTGAGGTCACCTCTAAACACCTTGCTTGGGTCTTCTGTGTCTCCACTATGTATCCCTTGGCTCTGTCTTATTCACACTGACACCAGCAGAGTGTTGTTGGTGTGACTACGGCCCAGTTACCCTTTATTTCATCACAAGCTTGGCACAAACCGTTGAAGTGCATCAGAGTCATAGGAGTGAGAGCTGTGTGCTGTGCCCATCCCCCGCCCCCTCCTGTACCACGTTTTCCAGCTTCTACCTGCTTTCTGAGGTGGTTGCTGCCTCCTCACCAGGAAACAGGAGAAATGTTGATATTTAAACTGCAACTTGCCTTTGAGGCTAATGACTGTAACTATAGGCTTCAGGGACAACCAGCATTTTCTTGAGGACCCTTTGAATAGTGAGAGCACCTGTGGGCTGGAAGGATTCTTTGTGGGAATGGATGAAGGATATTGAAAGGGCTCATAGCCTCCCTATATAATGACACAAATAATACTCCACACTTACTTTTCCTGAACACCTCCACATTCTACTGTATTTACTGTATTATAGCAAAACAATGAATTTTAAAATGCACACATGTATCTAAAGATCCAATTTTTTTCACAAAGAAAAATGCATCAGGAGTGTCTAACACTGCCAAGACTATAGCAGGTCAACTTGACCTCCAGACGTCCGCCGTCTCAGGACATTACTGATGGAAATCCACTCAGCATGGAGTTGGGTTCCCAGGTGAATTCCCGTTTGATTTATGAGAAACCTGTAAGGCAATTTCTGTAGAGAATACGGCATTTCCCGAAGGATTAGGACATTGTTTTAAATAGAAACAGACATCGAGCTGATGCTTGCAGACCCTCAGGAGGTCCAGGGCCAGGGATTTGCAAAGAAGGACTTCTGATCGTTGGGCACCTTGGGAGATTCTGTTTGACTGTCTGAAAGATTCACCACCTGAGGCAAGCAGTGTTATTCCTCTCACGCACCTTCTTGTGTGTGCTCTTCTTTAATCTGTGGCTGTTCTGAGCCCCAGCCCTGTCGGGGGCCAGGGAATTTCTTCCAGCTAAAGATAAGGGTCCTGGAAAACTCCACTGACAGAAAAACCTTCCAGTAATTATGTCAAGTGGAACAGGGCTTCCCCCAAAGGCCGGGGAAGGTAGCACCTTGCTCTCTCCTCCAAGGTGAGCCAGGCTTGTGTCTAGATGTTGACAAGGGAGGGATGACTTGGGTGCTCCGCCGTGTGGCTTCCTCTTGTCAGCAACAGTGACAACCTGTTGATGAAGGAGAAGAATCTTCCAAAGCCTGGTCCATAAGAGTAGCAGAGGGGTTTTGCAGAGAAAAGGTGGAGGCACATGCTCAGTGTTCCACAGAGACCAGAGTGCAGACGTGTTGGCACAGAGCTCTCTGAACCAGATGACAGGGCGTCTCTGTGTGTGTTTGACCAGTTAGCCATCTTGTTCTATGCTGTCTTTGGAAACCCAGGAAGCCCCCCACAGCTCTGGGCTGGACAGACGTGTGCAGACCCAGAAACCCATTTGTGAAGAGCTGAGCCAAGCAGACCAGCCTGCCCATCATCCCTCGTGGCCTGTACCCAGCGCGTTGTGATACAGTGTCGAGGTCTTCCTTGCGTCACCTCTCCCTGACACATTTCTGCTTGTTCGATTGCCTTTTTCAGTTGTATATGTTTTAAGTTCCTTAAAAGAAGGACTCAACACTTACCCCTCCTTTGGGGCCCCCATTGTATTTAATGCAGCGCCTTTTGCATGCGCTGTGACTATTTCTCCAATCCATAAAGAGAGAAGTGAGACATAGGCAGAAATAGGCCACATCTTTACGAAGGCCCCACTGTGGGACTCCCTGTGAAGTCATTAAAATCCAGACTTCATGCCATGTCACTGCATATCTGTCTGCAGTCTTACTTGATTCTGAGAGAGGCATTTAAAAATTGTGTTTTAACTTTCGAACCTGCTTTTGAAAAAAAATAAAATAACAAGGAGACTCTTTGCTTCTGGACTAATGGAGCTGACTAAAAGACCATTTTATGACCAACGATGTATCTAATATTTATACAGTGAATGAAAATGTCCTCAACTTGATCTATTCCTTATTCAACGCTCCCTTTTTATCCATATTCAGAATCATTAACTCAGCCACAGAGGACAGAGCTGCAGGTCACCTGTCATATTAAGGTGCTGGAAGTCTTGGTGACCTTTCAAACCGATCAGCAGGGGCTGTTTGGTGACTTTTAGTCCTAACTCAGCCACAACTGCCATGGCCATTGTCTAAGTACACCAAGGTCCCAGGAAAACAGCTTCATTCTTGGGGTAAACAAACCTTCCTCAAACCTCAAAGCTGTGAAGCTTGTTTTGTCCCCCTCTCTAGAAAAGATTCATCAATGTCAACCACTTCTTTTGCTCCTGACAACATTAAGCAACCTCTGAACACGTATCCCCAACACCCTCATCCCAGGGTATGGATGCCATGACCTTCCTCTCACTCCCTTCGCTGATGGGGCATCACGAGAGTGCCTTGACCCTGTGGGTGTGAAAAGTAGAGGTCACTCATATACGTACTCTATATTTTACAAGTTACCATGAAAAGAAACCTCCTTCCATGAATGTCCAGTGGTTCTCTCTCTTTGCCATGGCAGTGTTTTAAACTTTGAGCAAAGGAAAGAGAAATGTTGGGAATGTGATGTCTTGGCTCAAGACTCTCGTCGGCCAGAGCCTCTGGTGGTCACTGTGAGATTTGCAAACCAGCACACACCGATGCACCCTCTGAGGCCAGAGCCCGTGCCCTCAGCCCTGGGGCCACAGGCCACCAGGGTAACCCTTCCTCCAGGGTGATGGTTGGGTGCAGTTGTCTTGGGTAACTCTTTTGCCAGAGGTTTTAAATAGAAACCAACATGGAATCTTGCATTATTCATGGCCCGTGATTTGTGTAAAAGTTTCCACAGAGAAATTAGTAATACTTACTCAGAAGAGTTCGTGGCGAATAGACCAGAAAGCTTATGGGTTGAGTATGGTTGAAGAGGTTGAAGATGAATAATGACATTGGATGTTAAGAGGTTACATCGCAGCTGCCTTTGAGTATTTTACTATTTTAAAGGAAAAATAGTAAAATAATAGGTACCTAAACAAAAGTCACCAACCCTTGCAAGTGTGCAAACCATATTCGTATGTATTAATTCATTTAATCCTCTGAACAACCCTAAGAGGTGCTCATGGGAGTCACCTCACTTTACGGGAGATAACAGAAATGTAGTCACACATCCAAGTACATGCTCACCCACTTTGGATTCCAGTGAGTGAATCAGTGTTGCAAACAGATAGCCTTTTGCACTCATCACAGATCTCAACGACCAATATATTATAATATTTACAATATTTGCTTAAAACACAGCTATCTGCCTTATCTTTAACGTTATTTGATTCCTTAAAAACATAGGACACCTTTCATTGCATGAGGCACTAATTTATTTTAACTACTGTCATAATGACATAAATTGTCTCCTGACTGGCAGAGGAGCCAGTTTCCTCTAAAAGAGTAGTAAGAAGTTGACAAATGGCATCAGGGTCTGGTCGGAGTCCTCCCAGCTCTGCCTCCACGTGAGGACACGAGCAGGTGGTCTGTGACAGATGGGGCGGAGCTTGAGGTCCAAGCTGTCACCAATCCCTCTCTCTCTAAGGCCCCCTCACGAAGCAGTACACACACATCAATACTCTGTCGAGTATTAAAGCTCTGGCCATGTGCAAAGCATGTTCCAAAGCAATTTTGTCCAAGTGGTGAGATCATGGTTCTGCACGTTTCAGCTGCAAGGGGAGGGAGAGCAAATCACTTCGTAACGGATCATTGATTAATGATGCTTGTCCACAATGCCAATATTGATCAGTGATGCTCATCCACAAGGCCAGGACTTACCTACCATCCTGAAATGCTCAAGGCTCTGAAAACCTGAAGCTGTGAGATATTTGGCACCGAAACTCATGGGCCAGCAAAACCTGATCTGAGCTAATGGAAATCTATTTTTAGACTTTATTGATTCCTCCTTTGGATGTTTCCATATTTCACTGGAGACATATTAGTGTGTTTGACGGCACAGCGGGGTGCTGTATACGTGGTAACATGCAATTTTTATGTTCACAATTCTCTAATCCCCAAACAAATCTGGCCGTAAGAGTTTTGTATAAGGTACCATGAAATGACTGTTGGTAATAACACTATATTACAAGATGCACGTACCCGCAAGGTTACGTTTGACTGCTATCTATATGCTACCCAAAGAGGCCCTCAATCTAGTAAATAAATCCATAAAAAAAGGAAAAATAGTTATGTGCTATTTTTAGAAATAAACACTGCCCAAGCACACATTCTCATTTTCAAACACTTGGACTGAAGCAGCTTTAATACACAGCAGGGAAAATTATCTTTGTTCAGTTGAAGGAAACAAATATATTCATCTTATATGTGTTGAATATATTCTTCCCCTAAAAGGGTCTGTGTTAGATACTGCTGAAAGATGAAACGCTTGACTACAGCGACACTAGAAAAATAATTCTTCTCTTCCCTGAATTTTTCTTACATGAATCTTGAAACTGCAGTTCTTTCACACATTTCTCAATTCGGTTTCTTCCTTGCCTTGGTTTCCTTTCATCATTAAACATGGCACTAATAAATCTCATTCAGGTTGTAATACTTTTACTAATTATTACAATGGCTGCCAAGCTTGCCGTTCCTTCTGCTTCCTGCAGCTTTTGTTGTAGTTAACATAAAAGCTTCAAAAACTTCTTTAGAAGTTTAAATTAGGAATTTATCTTGAGCTTGAAACTGATGGCCCCAATGTTTATCTGAAGTTCTTTGATGTAACATCAGACTGAATTTGTAAGGAGAAGCAGTAGGCTTCCCTTTACAAATACTCCTTCTGGTCAGATCAAACGTCCAGTGAAATCAGAATTTTCTTGAGGGATTTAGAAAGGACTTCTTCCAGGCGGGATTGGAAAACCACGGGAAATTAAAAGAAAGGATGCCTGTGATTTGAGCCACTCGGGAACTCCAGGGAGACCAAACTCGGCTCAACCCCTAAGTAAAAGTTCAGGAAAGCAAAATCCAGTAATGAGTCTTTTTGAAGACGTGGATATGCGTGTTTATCGGGAATATTTGTTTTATGTGGCTTCTTAATTAAAAATTTCGACAGCTGTATCGGCCTACATAAATTCAGAAAACAGCGATCAAGAAAACGAAGACAGCGTTGACATCGTGTTTGGCCACTTGGAGGTGACATCCATCTTTGTCTTTGCACAAGTGCATCTGTCACTGTAGTTTTACCGTAATGCAGTGATACCGAAAATGACACGTTTAAAAGAATAGTGTACTTCTTGTTATGTCAAAAATTTTGTGATGTAATAGCAAATTCCCTTAATTGTCTGAAAAATATCTTTGACAGTTTTGTTTTGTTTTGTTTCCAAATCAGGGTCCAAATTTATGATTCTGCATTGAATTTGGTGGTGATGGCTCTTACATCTCCTTCACTTTGGTACCATATGCATCCTACCCCTTTGCTTTTACTTATGACACAAACAGCAGAATTAAATTTCACCAGCCAGGTGTCCTGAGAAAAATATGCAACCTTCTGGATTTGCCTCGTGACGTCCCTGTGGTCTTTTCTCAGTGTAATCCTGCAGCTCCTGTAGTTTCTGCAAATTAGCAGCTAGATCTAAAAAATGTGATAAAGTCATGCAAAACATGATTCGTCAGTTATTCTATTATGTTGTATGCTTTGTGTTGCATCATATCCAGAGATAGGACATCTGGTTGACCAACAGTTTAGTGATGGGAAATTGACACCTAAATTAGGAATGTGACAATATGACCCTTCCTTGTAGTTAGGATATTTTGCCCCTTGCTTCTTAAAACTATTCTGTGTGGGGCTATGCCAATATGCGGACACCCAGTTGCCCATGATTATGTGGTACCACAGTGATGACTTTTCTAATTCTGTGGCTATCATTACTAGTTGCTTTCTCCTGTAACAAAGAGTTTTCTTTATCACCTAATGTTATGTGTTCACCTCACCTATAGTTTCTACTAGGAAAGCAAAACAGAGACATGAACTTTCAAAGAGTATTCCCCACAATGATGACAGATGTCTGGGTCTTTTTGCTGTGACTCCATTAGTCTGTGAATGCTTTCTTAATGGCACAAGATCCCCCCCTTACACCTTTCTGTGTTCCTGGTGCCACCATTTCTCCAAGGAGCCAGTGGTTTGTTCATCCGTAACTGAAGGAGCTCAGAATTAGACTCCCTGGACTTTTGATTAGATAGCAATTTTAATACTAAATCAATAGAAAGTTAAAAGCCCTTTCTGTCCATTTCTACTGATTCAAGAAGCCTCAAGTTTAAAAGGCTAGACACTATTGGAACCAATAGTCTATCATTTGGAGTAATCTCTTCATATTTCTACATTTTGGTCCTACATGGAAAATGTAGGACTAAAATCAATCCAATGAATTTTTAGAATGTTTTTTTTTTCAGAATTAGAAAAATTTGCTTAAGTACATGTGAGCCATGTAGCCAGATCTGATGTAAGCTCAGCTCTAGACTTCCTCTCACGGGGAGACTGAATCCGAGCCCATCTGTCACCAACAGCGTTCCCATTATATTTCATTTGATTTCATGAGAGTCAACTGGGTGAAGGAACAGCCAGCTGGACGTGGGACACAGGAGAGCTATTCTCTGCGAGAAGGACTTGGCCACCAGAAGTGAATCAGCCAAACAGCCCCTCCTGTCCCACAAGCTCCCTGATCCTGGCAGCATTCCATGTGATATTTGGGACATACTTATACTAAAAATAATACGTTGATTCTCTGACATTCAGATATGGCAAGGCACCCTGTATTTGATCTGATGGCAACCCTAAGCTCAAAGCCAGTCCTATGAAAGGGGGTTGGTCAAGGCTTCCATGGCTGCCCCTTACCTCACCTGATCAAGGGTCACCTCCCTGCTAGAACCTTTACCTGTCTGCTACTTAGGGCTTCAACACTCATCAATGGCCCCTGCAGATCTCAGGTTGAGTTGGAGTCTTATGCCCTACCTTTCCTTCCGACCATGAGCTTGATCATCAGCTTCAGATCCTACGTCCCTAAATGCCTGACCCAAACATGGTGAACCTTACTCTCATTTGCTATGTTCAGATGACCTACTGCCTCAGGCCCCCAGTTTTGCCCAGATCTTTGGCTCCAGCCTTCCACAATCTGATGCCTAAACCTGCAATTTGGTAGCTCAGATGACCTTGACACATGGAAAGATTTCTAACCTGGCATCAGGGAAGGCCTTTGCTTGATGTTAGGTTTATTCCAGGAATGGTAACAGATTGTACTGTATTCTGCCTCACGACAAAATGATTCTCATAGTTAACTATGTGGTGAGGGTTATTTTAAAAAGTGGTGGGTTAGATTGTCTCTGTTCAATGCTACCTGAACTACATGGGTGTCAGCAGTTGTCCTATTAACATTTTAACTAAACTATCTTGACTGGCTGTGTTTTGCTTTTGTTTTTATTTTTAATATCATTGCCTTGTCCCAGCCTCTGCCTTAATCATCCTAGTACAGTGCCGACCCCATGTCCATTTAGGCCCCAAAGTAAGCACGTTGGGCTTAACAACACCTCGGGGATAGAATTTAACTGCACCTCATTCTGGAAAAGGAAGTAGATGCTTTTCTTCCTCTGTGTTTTCTCCCTGTTACATTTTTATGAATATATAATCCTGACTCATCCATAAGGGCAACGATGGCTTTGTCTCACTTTTCACAATAGCCTCAATGCCAATACCGTGCCTGCCCCAAAGCAAGTGCTCAATAAAAGCTTGCCAATAAATATATGAGCAAATGAATGAATGAAACTGAAAAGGGAAACTGACTTCACAAGAAAATGGAATTTATTGCTTAATGTAAACGTTCATGAAAGCAATGGCTTACACCTGAATTCTCCCAAATGGAAAACATGCTGGTTCGTTAATGAACCACTTGCTTTGCACAAAAGCTTGGGAAAGGCTTTTTGTCTCAAGGGACTTGGAATTGATCCATCTCACAGACGTAAAGACTAAGAAAGCATGTAGGACAAAAAGGGCAAGGGCAAGTTCACGTCTTAGATCAATGTATTTATTTCTCAGGGAAAAAAAAATGCATAAATCCATCCTGGGAAAGGCAAGTACTCTTCGGCTAATCTGTGACTAACAAATTGAGCCACTAATCATGAAAATGAAGGTGTCCCTGCAAGCTTTGTTCATACCCATTTTCTGGAAGAAACACGTGACTCACGCTTTACGATCAAATTCAAATCATTCATGGAAGTAGAGGCGGAATGGGGTAAGAGTTGGAACTAGACTTGCTTCTCCTGCATTATACATGAGCAGTTTGCCACATTGCCAAGTAACTGTCCAGAGGCCCATTATTTAATACGTGGATGAGCTAATGTGGCTGCGGAGAGGATGGTAAAAGGAGGGGTTCACCTTGCATTAGCTGTGACTCATCGCAGTGAATTTAAAATGTTACCCGAAATAGCTCTCCTCTTTTAGTAAGTGACCTACATGCCTTGATTTAAACATTTACATGTCCAAATGCCTTGATGGAGGGCATTCTGCTTGCCTAAAAAGATCTCTCTCTAGCAGGGAAAATGCTCACTACAGACCCAGAAGCATAGTTGGGACTTGGTGACGTCATGAGGGGGAGCCACTTGAGAGCTGTGATCTCGCACTTCCCCCTGCACTGAGATAGCCATTAACGAGGAAGTCAAATTATGAGGTAATTATATTAATGGGGAATATTCATTACATTTGCTTTCAACCAAAGAGCTTCCTTCTTAAATCTTTACAGTAGAGGGATTGCTATATGTTGAAATATATTTTTTATCTACCTCAATCACTCACTCGACAGTGTTGAATCATCGGTGAATAAATGATATAAGCATTAACGTGAGCTATTCCTAAGTGACCATCTTGGCTCTGTCACTTTGTTATGTCCGGAAAGTATCCAGCCACGTAATATGAAAAACAGAAGCATTTATTGAAGAAGGTACAAGATATAAGATATATTGTACGTAGGACAGTGACACCTCAGTCCCCTTAAAAGTAGGTACCTTGAAACCTATACTGTTCTCCCAGTGTCTCTTTCAGTGCAGGTCTTTCAGAACATGGATCACTTTCAACAGATTCTTGACCACCTTTGGAGCATCTGTGTCACACTTTTCTTTGCACAGCATTCACTGCATCATTCCCGAAAACCTTATGAATCATGCAAATAATTTCTGCGGAAGAATGGTCCAGCTTAAAGCAAAATGTGATACAGATTTTGTTGCTCTGCTCACTCGGTCATGTTAAATGTGAGGGCTGCCGCCCAGGGCACGTCGTCACTCAACAGCGTCTAGCACCCCCACTGATGAGTACAGTGAAGCCATCATTGTTCACTCATGCGTGTACCAGTCCACTCTTCTTGGCTGCCAGGTTACATGGACGTCGGGCAAACTGTTCTCTTTATATTGACAATGGCTGGATTTTGTTCCAGACAGATCTCGTAAATCTGGGCAAGTTCCCCACTTTCTTAGAACCCAGGTTTCTAGGTTTATGACGTTGGAATAATTCTCACATCACAGGTTGTACTAAGGAGCAAGTGAATGACACACCTGTCTGTTTCAGTGTTAGCCACCTGTGATGTGTAAAGAGTGTGCGACATAATGGGGACACACACACACACACACACACACACGGAGAGCTCAGTCTTGTGGGGAATTCCGTATGAAACACTGCTCATGGCATGACCCCTATGCCCAGTGTTCTAAGTATGGGGGAAACCGTTGGCTACAGAGAAGAACTTCCCAGCTCTACTAATGTCATCTTCAAATATTTATGTTGTTTCAGACTCTCGTTGAAAGCTCCTCTGAAAGAAAGTGTGAGTGTATTCTTGGAAATTGATTCCCCTGATTCCTTTCTCCTTAAGAGGATGATGATTTCATGTTTAGGTTCTGAAGGTTTTGTTTACCAAAACTGTAGAAAATTCTCTTGAGACATTTACACAGTAATCAGCAGCAGGGAGGGTCGAATGAACAATTCAACCAAAAATTAAAATTTTATGGGATCAGTACCAAATGAATGTCACAGATGAGCACGTTCTACCCCTCAGAAGTAAACACCTGATTCTGATATTTTATATTTTAAGCTAGATTCCTAGGGATTTAGTACATGGGTTGACAAGTTATTGTAATATCACCAAGTATGAGTAATGTGTTTATCAAAATGGGAGGACTTGCTGCTGTAGCCAACAGCTCAGCATCCAAATGGCTTACAACAGGAGTGTCCAATCTTTTGGCTTCCCCGGGCCACATTGGAAGAAGAAGAATTGTCTTGGCCACATATAAAATACACTCACACTAACAATAGCTGATGAAAAAAACAGTTTGCAAAAGATTTTTATATAACGTAAGGAAGTTTATGAATTCGTGTTGTGTTGGGATGCATTCAAAGCTGTCCTGGGCTGCGTGCAGTCCACGAGTCGTGGCTTGGACAAGATTGGCTTACAACAAATGTATCTTTTCATCGTTCGCAGGAGGTCTCTCCCTATGTCACTGATGTCACTTGGGCACTCAGGCTAATGGTTCCAGTGCTACCTTAACCCACACTTCAGTGCGTGCCGCGGTGGGGAGACAGAGCATGGAAAATCGCTCACCACGTTTTTACTATTAATACAACCACTTGGAAGGGGAACATTTCTTTAGCCCACATTTCACTAATTAAAGCAAGCCACCACCCACCCCTAATGTCAAGGGGGGGTGCCAAAGGAGAGAGTGAATGGTAGTGGTAAATGGCACCTGCTAATGTCACCCCAGTTCACCCTTTTGTTTACTCTGCTTTCTATACATATCCTCTCACCACAAAATCACCCTGAGTCCCATTCATATACCATCAAGGGCACAAGGCAATGTCTTCATTAGGTATGAACCCAGCTCCTTTGGCTCCGGAGACCAATGAAGTGAAAAAGCAGTCTTCTGCCCCATTGAGCCACCATGCAATGGTGCAACAGGGGTAGATCTCTACAGCAAGCTTGGAGACAATGGGACACACCGTCACTGGTCCGGAGTAACTCTGACACTCCACCAGGCAGATGATGGGAAGGTTCCTGAGCTTGAGCGGAGAGTACATCGTAATTCCTTGAGAAGAAGTCACAATGCCACTCTTCAAGAAAGACTCTGCATGTTTTCCTGTTTCCTACCTTTAGCTAGAACAGTCTTCTTTTTCCGTTTTCTTCCTCATATGTAAAGAAGTTTCCCGGGCTGAGGTCCCTCAGGAAGGAGAGAGTGGACTTCTCAGCCACATTCTGCCTGGGTGGTCAGGTGCTCTGTGGTCATCTCACATTTAGAACAATCTCAGCCTCCTGGTTCCGCTTCAAAAATTTAACCACTTTCTTATCAGTTCAGTTCCAGTGAGTGGTGTATGCCAGTAGCTGTACCCACATTCTCTTGGTCTCCAGAACTGCTATACTCTTTTGGTTCCCTGCCTCCAAGAAGAGTCTAGTATATAAATAATATATATGATGGCTGTCCAGAAAAAATTCAGCCACTGTCAATAGAACGAGAATGGTTACATGGCCAGATACTTTCCAGACAGCCAAAAACATATTTTAAGAGATGTTATCTATGCATTACTTTTCAAAGTTGAATTGAATTATGGTAGCAATATGTATATACTGGGGTGCCAAAAACAGTATACCCATTTTAAGAGGTGTTACCTATGCATCTCTTAAAGGTGAATTGCATTACGGTAACAATGTGTAGTATGACGTTTGCTCACAACATGGTGTTAATCAAATGAATGTCATGCGACAGGCAGGACAGTCAAAGAAAATGGCAGAAGCATGATTGTCATTCAAGGAGCGCAAGACCATTTTGAAGTGTATTTGAAATTCGGGGATGTTTGAGTTACCCCCATGTTCTTCTGACTTGACACCCCTTGACTTCTCCCTATGGGGGACCTTAAAGGACGTGGTGTACCGTAGAAAACTGGCTACCCTGGTGGCACTTTGGGAAGAAATTGAAAATGCATGTGAAGTGATACAAGTGGACACTTTGGTTGATACTGCTCAAGCAGTCGTTTGTTGTCATCAGAAGTGTCTGGATGCTGATGGTAATCACTTTGAGCACCTCTTGTCATTTTAGAAGTCAAACGTGACTTGTATTCATGTTTTGTTATCGGCATATATTGAGTATTACAATTTTAACACAGTTTTTTCCTTTCTTAAAATGTGTGTGTGTGTGTGTGTGTGTGTGTGTGTGTGTATTAGACCCTGCTTGTTGTATGCCTGGTGTTAGAGAATAAACATTTGAAACTTTTCTCATCAGAGGTTATTGACCATGCTAGCCATAGTCCCTGTTCTTTCATTTCAGTTAATCACTGAATAAAATGTTTCCCCCAAAACTTTCAAAGTTGAGTGGCCATTGTAAAAATACAGATAATCAATCAGCCAAAACAAATACAAACAAAGACCCTGTGTCAAAACAGTGAAAGAGCTCAATAGATGATAAGAGAAGGAAACAAGAACAAAAACAGACATCATTAAAAGCATGAAGCTCACAGCTGAGAAATAATGGCCACTGTAACATTGACTAGAGCTCTGTGTCTTTATACTTTCAGAAGTGGTAATATAAGTACAGAGGATGCCAAAAAGTGTACATACATTTCAAGAAAGAAAAAAACTGTATTAGAATTGTAATACTCAATATATACCAATAACAAAAGATGAACACAAGTCCCATTTGACCTCTGCAATTACAAGAGGTGCTCAAAGTAGTTCCCATCAGTATTTATGTGATACATAGGTAACAGCTCTTAAAATGTGTATACATTTTTTGGCACTCTCTTATATCTCTCTAGTCACTATGAATTTGATCTTTGTACTTTAAAAAGAATGTATTGCATGTATTTATAGATTGTGAATGCATGAGAGATACTGTTTTTCTTCATTCAGTACTTCTGTGTTGATGGAGAACAGAATCCTCTTGTTATTAACAGATTTATTTCTCTAGCAAAGTCCTTAATTGGACATTGAGAATGCCATTAATGATGCTGAAGGCTCACACAATAGAGCCAGAAAATCATCACCTGACCTCCATTTTAAATGATTTTAGTATCTTTTTAAAACGTAAAACAACACTCTGTTATTTGAAATGCCACGATGTGTTATTTTGGCCAAAAAGGCACTTATGAGAGTTGTGAGTGGAAAAAAAGTGGTATCAAAGAATATTTGGTTGCAATTACTTAAACTCCTTTCACGATGGAAGTCTTGGGTCCTATTGTGTTCTTCCACCCCAGGCTTATAAAATCTCTCATTCTGCAAGATGCATGTCTTTATTTGCATGTTTTAGCATTTCCGAAGCTGAGAAGTGTATCTGCTATGAAGAAAGGAATGAGTTGTGATGAGCCTTCTCTATCCAGTGAAAACAGCCACTGAGGTTAAGGCTTTTTCATTTGAGTATTACCATGTTTATCTTTGTTGGTAGCTCCATAAGGAGTCGACCTGTAGAACTTTTATAACTCTTGTTGTTGATCACAGTGCCTTCCATGAGGTGGCATTATAATTTGCCATTGATACAAAACGTTGGGCAGGCATAATGTTACCGCAGGGCATTGCCAAGGCATTTGCAAGTGATCATAGACAGGTCACAGTGAGATAAAGTTGGGGTCTTTAAGTATAATCATTCTGGCATGGGAAACTCTGCCAAAACACTGGGGTTCCATGTAATATTAGAAAACAGTTCTCTGTGACTTTAGCTGTGATGTCCCTGAGGCCTGGAACTCACTGGCCATGGTTGTTACAAGCAACGGAAGTGTCACCTAGGCATCCTCCTGGTAGGGCCAATGTGGGTGTCCATGCACTCGCTAATACGTCCTTGTCCCACCTGAACTAATGTGTCTGTTGGTCTAAATGCATATTAGTTTCTCTCTGTCTGCATAAGCAGGGATAACCCTTTATTTTCATTTTCAAGGATGAACACAGGTGGACCATAATCCGGCCAGATAAGTACCCAGAATCAGGGCTTGCATCAGAAATGCAGAGCTCACCATCACTGGTGGTCACTGCTCACACCTTGGGGGAAAGAGGATCAGAAGCGTGAAAGGTGACAGGTTGACTAGAAGTCTGCAGATGTGATGTACAATCTCCTGAGGTTCACACTCTGAAATATGTTTCTTCTGGTTAAAAAAAAAAAAAAAGCCATTTTATATGATGCAAGCAAATCGTTAGAATGAGATATAAGAAGGCTAAGAAAACCCATAGGAAATGGGTGTGAGGTTCTCTGTGGCTGGCCCTTGATCGCCAGGTATGCACAAAGGTGTTTTAAGGAAAGAATATCAAGTGGAAAAGCCATGGGAAGGAGGGTGCTATGCCTTTGTAGAATCATAAGTCAGACTTTCTATTGTACCATTGAGTCTTCGTTGGAATTGCATTCTAAATTCCTGTTACCATGACTGAATTGGTGGTGGTGGGCCACAGGGAGCCACCTGAGGGGCATCTGGATACAACTCTCTTGCTAACGGTGATGACATGGTAACCCTGCACCTTTTAATAGGGGATGTCTTGGGCCCAGGGGAGCTGGTTTGAAAATTGGAAAATAGATGACATATCCAAAGATGGTTTCCGTTATTAAAACATCTTCATACACCCGCACTTGTAACCCCAGGTGGGAAATCATTACCAACATTGAACAAATGCCTAATATGGTTAAGGCATCGTTTTAAGTGAAGACATAAGACAAAAGTACTGTCCTCTGGGATTTTTACATTCCGGTTGGTTGCATTATATGTTACAAAAGAGAGAGAGAGAGATGCACTTTTTGTTTGTTTTTCAGTTACAGTTGACATTCGGTATTATTTTATATTAGTTTCAGGTGAACAGCATAGTGCTTAGACATTTGTATAATTTGTGTGGGGATCCCCCTGACCAGTCTAGTACCCGCCAGACACCACACATAGTTGTTACAGTATTATTGACTAGAGTCCTTACTCTGTGTTTCACACCCCTATGACTCTCCTGTAACTAACCAGTTGTACTTCTTAACCCCTTCACCCTTCTCACCCATCCCCCCATCTCCCGTCCCATGTGGCCACCATCAGTTTGTTCTCTGTATCTGTGACTCTGTTTCTGTTTTGTTTGTTCATTTATTCTGTTCTTTAGATTCAACATATAAGTGAGATCCCATGGTATTTGTCTTTCTCAGTCTGACTTATTTCATTTAGCAAAATAACCTCCAAGTCCATCCGTGTTGTCACAAGTGGTAAGGTTTCATTTTTTATTGCCCAGTAATATTTCCTTATATTACATATCTTCTTGATCCAATCATCTATTTATTGATGCACAATTAATTTGGGTCCCTATCTTGGCTGTAAATAATGCTGCTGTGAATGTAAGGATTCATATGTCTTTTCAAATTAGTGTTTTAGATTTCTTCAGGTAAATACTCAGAAGTGGAATTGCTGGATCACAAGGTAGTTCTACTTCTGATTTTTTGAGGAACATCTATGCTGTTATTTATAGCAGCTGCACCGATTTGCCATCCCACCAACAGTGCACTTTTTAATAACTTTGAGATTTGGATGTAAGAGAGCAATTTACTATTACCATCACATAAAACAAAAGTCAGTCCTTTGCTATGGACTGTTGGTGTGTGGCTCAGTGTTATGGTCACCACACCATAGAAACTGCTCTGGCATTCTTCTCCCACAAAGATGTCTCCAGTGCTGACCAACAGGAGGAAAGGACCCGGTTTGGGCATCTAAGAGGTCCTTCTCACCTGCCCACACAGTACCTGAACCAACTGGCTATTAAAGCAAAAGACATCTCAGATGGGGAATCAAAATACTGTCTTCTCATGGATGAACACTAAGTATTGAGGGATGGGGGTTCACTCAGCATGCATGGGGACTTTTCCAACTGCACCCCACTATGAGACACGCGCGTCCCTAGTCACCCCCCCATGGGCAAGAAAGGTGAAGAGGAGGTGTTCCCCATGGGCAAGTCCCCTCCTAAGAGAAAAAAGAGGACAGACCCACACTGAGCATTCTTGGGTCATTGGGCCAGTCTTCTGAAATTCAGAGTCAGATAAGCCCTTTGTCTGTGGAATAAATAAGTGAGTGAGGGTGGAGAGGCACACCATCACTCCTGCTGCCAGATCCTGTCCACCTTGCACAAATGTAGTGAGCAGGTGGGTGACACAAGGAGCAGGTACCTATGACCTTCCACAGTTTTAGTTTCTAAGCACTGTGGGTGGCCCTGGACAGAGAGGCCAAAACATAGATTCAGGAGAAAAACTCAGGTGCTGTAAATGGAATGCTGGTTTGGACAGCATTGACTAAGCAAGTGATCAAAGCCATGATGGGACAGCCCCGCTTTCGGGGATAAAGGCGCCCCTCCCTCACTCGCCCTTGAATAACATGACCATTGACAATGACCTCGGGGGCCTTGGATTTTCCAGGAAGCAGCCGAACTTCATGGCAAAAATGCTCATTTCCACTTATCAGTCATGAAGAAAGGCGGCAGGAGAGCCATCATTGCTGCTCCCAGGATAATTACGAGATTAATACTCTGAAAGTGAATTATAAAAGTATATTAATTAATTCCAATAGGCCAGTGATTCTTTGAGAATTGATGTTCTCTGCTGGGAAAAACAGTGGTGGTGAAGCTCACAGGCCCCCAGTGGTGACTGCTCTGGTTTCAGCCCAGATCGGGGAGCACAAGAAGGACTTGGGTGTCTGTGCAAAGGTCCTGGGGTGGGGTTATGGTGTACAAGTAACAGTCCCAAGTGTCAACTGGTGATGAAGAAAATGTGTCCAAGGACCCTAAGATCAGCCTTCTGTCCAATGAATCGTATTGACATTCACTTATGTTTGATTTCATTTCTTTATTCAATAAATGTGAATATATTTTATGTGTCAAAGGTGATTGACCCGAAAGGCCTGCTGTCTGGGATTGCACAGGCCAGCCCACGAGCCAGACCACCGGCGTTGCAATGCTGCGTGATGACCGACAGGGTGCAGTGTGGGCTTCACACGCTGGCCACTTGCTGTCCCCGGCCAGGCACCAAGCACCACTGGGCCTTCGCTCTCAGCCTGGACTCAATTCCTGCAACCCCTGTCTGGGACTCAAGGAATGGGTGAATTCAAACTTCTTTGCTGACAACCTGCTTGAATATGGTCCTTTCTCTACAGCCTTTCTTTGTCCATCTTCCTCTCTCAGATTCCCCACACCACCCCTCCAACTCACCTCCAAACAAAACCGACCTTCTCTGAGCCCCCAGTCGCTCAGAAAACACTTGTGTGGCAGCTGCCCCATGTTACTACGGTCGCTGCTTCAGTGTATTGCTCCAATTGCACAATGACCTTTTGGGAAGAAGAGGCCGGCCACTCTGGGTCCTTGCAGGGCATCTGGCCATGGTGGGCTCTCAGAAATGAGTCCTGGATGGTTATTAAGTTCACTGGGAGCCGTGAGCAGACTGTGCACATCCCTTTCAACCCCCAAATGCAGTCAGGGGACTGCAGCCAGCAGCAATGACAGGCAGCCCTCTGGTGGATGAACGTGAGATGAATCGGTTCTTAATTTTGTGAAAATACAAGGGGCTTCCTGATCACACAAACTGGGAGCTTTGCGTCCCTGAGACTGTCACACATCCGTGTTTGAGTACTGACCACTCCCAGGAGCACTGGGACATCACCCTGTGAGGGGTGGTGTGTGACAGGACCTTCCAACAAATGGAAGATTTTGGCCACAGACATTTTTCTGGAACTCTCTATAGGTCTAATGCTTTGGTGGTGACTGACAACTTAATGCATGAGATCCCTCTGTCCTGAAACTCAGCCCCAATCATGTGATCATGTTATAATTCACCCCAAGTTGAAAGGAAGTAACTACCAAATCTAATCCACTGGACCAAACTGTCCTCAAAACACAGCATAAATGCCTCTCCTCAGGCTCATGTCTTCTTTTAGGTTATTAATAATACAATTTAAGAAACAGTATGCTTTTTTATCTTTAAGTCCCCTCTCTCCCTGTTGAAATACCTGATCTTTTTACACCATAGGGAAAAAAGTAAAAAAAATTTAATTTTAACTTACAAATTCTGGGCATGGCTCAGTGTGAGGAGGAAACCACTGTACATTTTGGACACAAAGATGAATCTGAAGTCTGTCCCAGGAGTAACCGTCTCCTAGGAGACCCAAGCGTAAATCGTCACTATGGAGACTGCATCAGCCCTCACTGCTGGAAATCATTAGCATGGATAATCAGTGGGCCCTGTTTTGGGGGGCAGACAGACTATAAATAAGTAGCCGAGCCTTACCAATGGTGACAGAAGTTGTGTGCCAGGGGCTGAGCTGTGAGGTACCACTGGTGGGACATTTCAAGGCCTCTGCTCCTGTCGGCAGATGGGGATAGTCTCAGAAATGCAACAGCACCCAGGAGACATCCCAGGTGACCAGCCAGTCTAGGACAGAGGCCTCTCACTCTAAAGCCAGACTTTGGGATGCCTACCAAGAAGCAGGCCTTTGTCTACCCACCTGGCCTACCCACTTCAGGGCTTGTTTCCAAGGGGTGAGGGCTGGGAGGAAACCCCACCAGCAATGCTCTAGTCTGGCAAAGGAGGAGAAGAGAACACATGATGTTCGTTTCTCATCCTTATTTCTAGCAACTCAATTTTTACACAACACAAATCATATCCCAACACTGTTGATAATCACATGAATTCCAACAGTGCAATTCTGAACCCTCCCTCATTGGAGCTAGATATGACCTTGGTGCCCAGAAGTTCTCAGGCCTTCCTGCAACCCAACTCTCCATCCAGTGGTCACAGAGCCTGTGCACTCCCGGTTTACAGAGAGACTGGTTCTGAGGGTATTTCCTACTGGGGACAGTGAGATGAGCATGTGCCTAGTGAGCCACTCCTGGGGATGGAATTGGTGAAGGGCAGAAGGTGAGAAGGAAAGGAACAAACCAAGAAATCTACCAAAATACATAAAAAGCTATTAAAATCAGTGCATTTAGCAAGATCACAAAATAAATGGTCAATATACAAAAATCAAAAGAGGGATAAATAGGACAAAAGGGTCTGCAAGACTGCACATTAAAACCACCAAAGGTGACTGAGAGAAATGACGGAAGACAAATAAATCAGCGGTATACCATGTTCATGGATCAGAAGACTAAATATTGGCACATCAGTTTGCTATACATGGATCTACAGATTGAACTCAATTTGATTGAGATTGAGTTCAACCTATACATTGATATAAACATCTCTTTATAAAAGCAGATTCTACAATTTACATAAACATGCAAAAAACCTAGACTAGCCAAATAATGTTGACTATGGAGAACAAAGAACATATACTAACAGATTTCAAGATTTATTAATCAGATTAGTATGCATATAGATCAATGCAACACAACAGATGGGACTAAAATACAATCACATGTATATGGTTAATTGATTTTTCAAAAGGTACCATATTATTCAACAGTTAAAAAATAAAAAAGCAAAGAAGAGGAAAGGGAAGGAATGGCTTAAAAAGAGAAACGTAGGCATGTTGGTCCTTCTGTAACAGGCATAGAACCTCCTTTCAGATTTGGGACAGTTTTATACATAATAGCCAGAAACATGTTTTCTGATCACCTGTTTTTATTCATGTGAGTTGAGATGCTGATGGTATTGAAACATCATATTTTAACACTTTTTTGGCTTATTTATTCAGGGAAGACTTAATATGTCCCCTGCTTTTTGAACCCCTAAGAATACATTTACAGATTACACAGGACTGTGTTCTTTGAGAATTCAGATGTCACCTCCTCTTCTGTGGTACTTTCCGGACATCACAGCCACCTCTCTGCCATCTGCCCCACACACCCTGCTTCTGTGGTGCTGGGTGTACCCAGCTTTCACTTACTCAGACCTGACTTCCTGTGGGTTAGTTGTGGTATAACTGCTCCCCCAGCTGGCTTGGGAACTCCTTGGGGGGAAGGTCTGTGTGTGATTTATCTTTGTGTACTCCTTCCATTCATCCATCCTTCCATCCTTCATCCATTCCTCCCATTCATCATCTACCCTTCCATCCATGCCTCCATCATCCATCCATCCACCATCCATTCCTCCCATTCATCATCTACCTTCCATCCATGCCTCCATCATCCATCCTTCCACCATCCATTCCTCCCATTCATCATCTATCCTTCCATCCATGCCTCCATCATCCATCCTTCCACCATCCATTCCTCCCATTCATCATCTATCCTTCCATCCATGCCTCCATCATCCATCCATCCACCATCCATTCATCCATCTATGATCCATCCACTCATTCATCCATCCACTCACTCACCCATCCATTCACCCATTCATACCTCCATTAAAAAAAAAAGTCGATCAAGCACCAATGCTAAAAGAGACCAGTAGTCTCCCTGGGAGAGAGGCAGCAAAGTCAATGAGCACCATTCTGGCTTGGCTACACAGAGGCTGGCCCTGCAGGAGCCGGGACCTGCCACAGCCAGTTGGGGACAGTCGCCCTGACAGGCAGCAGCCTTCAGCCTGCGAAGAGACAAGAACCAACAAGAGGAAGGGCTTATATAAGATATGCATGACCAGCTCCACAGAGAAAAGTATGCATTTAGCAAGTGTTTCACTCCTGGTGTCTTTTTAAAAAAAGTTCTCACAGTTGGGAGGTAGGTTGGGCAGTAATTATCACGTACAACAACTTACATGGCAGACGCATAGCCCCGCCGGTGGGGTGGGGGATGACTGTCCCCTTCTTCTTCACAGCCTGCAAAACAGGGAAGGATACAGTCACCCCACTTCACAGATAAAGAGACTGAGGCTCGCAGAGGTTAAGTAACTTGTCCAGATCACACAGTCAGTAGGGTGGCTTTCTAGGCCTGCCTCACTTTGATTCTGCTGCCCTTGAAGACTAGACTCATAATTAGTACACGGGTAATTCCTTGAGGGAGTTACTCTAATGAGTAGGTGAGAGTAATGAGAGTGATTCGTAATTAACGTATCAACACTCTCTAAGTAAATTAGTGCCTCCCTATGTGTGCTCAGCCGTCCTAGAATTCCGCACCTCACCACCAGCCGTGGTAGAGGCAGTTAATTAGGTTTGACTTTGTGCATTTCATCAAACCAGAAGAATGCTGTGTTTTGCCATGTGCATTGTACATGGCAAAATAGGTAAATACCTACATATAGTATGGTCTCCATCGATGCTATCTTCTTGCTATTGCTAGTGCTCCTGCACACGTTTTTCCAAATATGTTTTGAATTTGGGGATTGCTGTGTTCTACATGTTTGTGGGCCCCTAAGATTCATACATTGAAATCCTAATCCCCAATGTAATGGTATTTAGGTCATAAAGGTGGAACCCTCGTGATAGGATTAGGATCCTTATAAGAAGACTTGGAAGACAGCTGGCCTCCTCTCACTCTACTCTCTGCCACATTAACTCATCAAAAGAAGACAGCCATTTGCAGACTAGGAAGAAAGCCTTCCCCGGACGCCACCTCTGCCGCCACCTTGATTGTGGACTGTGAGACATAAAAGTTCACTATTGGAGCCACCATGGTGAGGGCAGATTTGTACACACTGACCAACCCAGGGACGCAGGGCAGGAAGGGAGAGAAGGATCAACATGGAGGAACAAGGCATCTAGAATTCAGTTCTTTCTGGGAAGATGTTCATTTCACTCAGAGAACTCTGTTCTGTAGAACTCAAATGGCTTACTCTACCTGGGCTTCTACAAGGATCCTTCCTATTCCAGGACACTAGCCAGGAAACTCAGGTTTTCTAGGGCCGTGCCAAAGGAGCAGCTCTCTCCACAGCCAGGTCCACCCAGCAGCCCCTGGAGAAACCTTGCAAACGGGCTTACACTGACCTCTAACCCATCGCCAACCCGCCTGCCCCGCCATCATTAGCTGACTTCCCACTAGTGCCAGGGCCATGTCATCTGGGTAACAATAACATTAAGAAAAAACCCAGCATCCTGGGGACTATGCCAGTGATCAGCGCCCTGTAATTGCTATAATTAAAAGCAAATCCAACACTGCAACAAAAGTAGGTCGGTCATCCACTCGGCACGATGTTGATGAGGGTGGAAAGCAAAAATTAAAACAGAAGGATATCAAAGGTAAACAAGTTTGTATCCCACTTGAGGGAGAAGTCGGCTGTGATTGGGCATGGTGTGTCTCGGTGCAAGCTGGATGTCAGCGGTACCTCATCAGTGCAGCCGTGGTGCAGACAGTTTTCGGGAGCTGTGGGTCCCAAAGTCTGGGGGCCGTTTCACTCCTGTTCTCACCCACGTGCTTTGTTTAAGTAACAAACCCAGTGGTCCCAAGACAAGCTCCCTCTTTCTTTGTATGGGGACAATCCCCTTTGAAGTTAAACTTGGAGCAGACAGAATGGCTGTCTTGTTTCTTGAAATGTTCCACCGTGGATCCTTGACATCCTTGTATTTGTCATTTCTTCTGGAGGACCCGGTACGTGACACAGGTGGCCATGAAGTCCTGACTGTGCACGTGCTAGATTTATAGACAGCAAAAAAGTCATGGCAATGGAGTCAGGGGGGCAGTGGGAATGGGGAAATGGGCTCTTACTCTGCAGGACCCTTCTGTGACCTGGTTTCCAAGCAACAGTCTGTGCAATATGGTGAGATGTGAGGTTTGTAAGCACACAGGTGGATTCTACCTAAGTGAACCTGAACAAGTTCTGTATTTCCTGAAGTCTTGATTCCCCATCCATGAAATGAATGCAATAATAATTCACTATGTGAGAAAACATATAGAAATACTTGGTATGTGGTCAGCATTCAATAAGTGGAATCCATTGCAGTGATGGACTCACACGTCCTAGGGATGTTGTGTTTCTCTAGTTCTAATCCAGGGGTGTCTGACCTTTCAGCTTCCCTGGGCCACATTGGAAGAAGAATTGTCTTGGGCCCCACATAAATTATACTCACACTAACAATAGCTGATGAGCTAAAAATAAAAGAAAAAAGTCTGTGCATCATTTTCATAATGTTTTCAGAAAGTCCATGATGTATAGGGCTGCATCCAAAGCCGTCCTGGGCTGCAGGCAGCCCTTGGGCCACGGGTTAGACAAGCTTGTTCTAATCTTTTCTGATCTTTGCCAGCCCCACCGAACAAAGCTTTCAGGAAAAGGAGAAGCCCACTGTGCTTGAGACAAGAAAAAATATAAACAAAAAACCCAGCTCTCATCCAGCAGGATTGCCCTGAGGTGTTGAGGAAAGGAAACCAGAGGGAGTGGTTGCCATGGCAGCCAAGGGCTCACCTGTCATTCAAATGCACCCAGGCTGGGGCACAACCACAGGAGGTGTTGCTGTTGTCAGTGAGGAGTACGTGACTTGGGTAGTGAGTGTCAGATGCACCCCCTGCCCCCTTTCTGGGTCGCGTGAAGTGTCATTGCTTTGATTTTCTACCTGGGTGGGGAGGAGGAGGGTGGGCGGGAGAGACAGTCTCCGAAGTTGCCTGGAACTCATCTGGCGATGAAATCGGAAAAACAAAGCACGTGACCGTATCCCACAAGGAGATCACTTTACGATGGTAATTACTAGGTGGGAATCCGGTGCATCACTGAACCCTCAGCCGTGAAGTTCCGATCGGGTATGCCAAGTTTGAGGATGTGATACATGTAGGGGTCTCTAAAGGAACAGCCAGCCAGGTCCCACAGTCAGAGCCTCTGGTGTCCCAGTGTTGTCCCCTGGAAGGACAGCTTTGGCCCTAGGCTGCTGTAGAGATTCCCAATGTCAGGGGAGCTGTGTGTGTCTCCAGGGAGACTCCCTTGACATGTGTGGGTGTCAGGTCCCTAATCAGTGGACACTGTCCAAAGAGCACAACATATAACCTCTTGCATTGAGGCCCACGAGAAGGACAGGGAGCTCTTGTTTGCCATCCAGTGCAGTGAGGACATGGTGTGTGGCACCTCTCCAGCTGTGACCACACCTATAAGTATATTCACAAGTGGAGCAGCGGCAGGCAGTTTGAGAGCAAGATAATCAAGTCCTGCCCAGGATGCTGGTCACATCTACCTTTGTCATTCCCAGGGATCTCTGAGCAGAGCACAAAGAAGAGAAGCAGAAATTCATTCAGAAATATTAAAACCAGGAGGCAGAACTGACAGACTCTGAGTATGAGTGGGACTGGTTTCAGGATGAGCAGGAAGATTTTTATGACGTGGTTCTCTGGCAGCTTCCCGTGGTGTGTGAACTGGCCTGTTGAGCCTCCGACAGAAGCTGTCCCCGGTGGTGGTGTGGCAGGGCCCCTGCTCCTGTCCTAGGCAGGCCTGTCAACTCCGGGTGCTGCCTTCCCAATCCCTCACTTTTCCCCAGAGTGTGTGGTTCTCTCTGCTTAGAAAGGTAACAAAAATAAATCCTAGGGTTCGTTTTTGTTGTTGTTGTTTTGTTATGGGGGGGTGGGGTAACATAAACTCGACTGCCAGACAGTGTGGGTTTGTTGCATCAGCTTTGCAACCAGATTCCCACAGTTCGAGGATGGTGTCTATGGATTTCCCACACTTGTTTTGAGGATCCCAGGTTTGAAAGTGACAGCACTGGCCTTACTCTGAGGTCCAGGAGAGGGTGTGATGGGTGAAGGTTCTGACCTGGGGCCAGCAGCCTTCTGCGACAGACTTAAGTTGCTATAGAAACTTGAGGTTTCTGGTGAAATCTGCACATATGTGTGTGTGTGTGTGTGTGTGTGTGTGTGTGTGTGTGTGTGTCTATTCCCTACCCTGCAACCCCACCCCATGCTCTTGCCCTGTGTTTCTGGTCTCTTGTTTAATTGCATACTAGTAATCCTACTGAGTAACAAGGTGCAAACGTATTGACTTCTTTACTGGATTTAGTATGATAGGAACGTTGTAAAAGAACATGTATAGCAGGTACGGTGGCATAAAAGAAACGCAGAGTTTGAAGTTGACGCACAAGGGCTGGCAGACGAGGCATGCGTGAGTGTGAGTGCGGGATAAGCTGCTTATCCTGCATGCACACAGTGCTCTTAGCCTTAGCAGGAAACCTTGGTTTAGTGCTTTCAGCCTAGTGTGAAAATAGAGCTTTCAGACAAAGCAGCATGTTGGTAGCTGTAAGCAGAGCACTAGCACTGCCTGTCTATGTAAATGGAGAAATGAGCTTAGCCATAGAGGTGAAAACTATCTGGTTATCCCATAGATCATCAGTTCCCCAACTGGTGGTACACGTACCCCCAGGGGTGCATGCTGGGTCGTTCAGGGTTTACGTGAAAAATCATCAGTAATGGCCAAAAAGCAAGTAAAGTAAAAAAAAAAAAAAAAAAAAAAAAAGCAAAATGTTGCTGATGGAACAATAAATGTTAAGTTGGGATCGCTGTTCATGGAGACACTTCAAAATGAGATCACATGAGCGAATGCTGATTGGTGAGGGCGTGGCTATGAACCCTCCCCCAAACTGTTCTTCTACCAATCGTTGCACAGTGTCAGAACAACCCACGCCATGTTTCTAGAACTTCCCCAAACATATAGATACATCTGTACCTGTTTGATCAGTTTAGTGATTAACTGAGTAAAAGTCATTGCGTTGTCTTTAATCATGATTTTTTTCAAATAGTGTTTTTATTTAATGTTTAAATACTTGATCACCATTATCAATATTTAATTGTTGTGAATGTTGTAAAATTAAATCTGCGGTTGGTACTTTGAGTGTAGTAACTTTTCTTTCCTAACTTATGACCTGATTTCCACTCTTTTACATTAAGACAGGCATTGAACCAAAGTGTCAGTATTTAAAAACAGGGGTACAAATCACAGGAATGGGTTTAAAGGGGGCACACATGTGGGCAAAGCTTGGGAACCACCGCCATAGATTAATGCAAACTGGGTCTTGGATACACAAATGTACCCCTCCCGGGAGCCATTGTCTTAAATAAAATTTGCATCCAATTACATTGAAATGAATAATTAATGAGAGGGAAGCCTTCCTTTTTCTTGAATCTAGGGAGTTTTTGTTATAAACGTGTCCCCCACTTCCTCTCTCTGCCCCATCTTTCTTTTGGATGCTTTTGCTCGTCCACAGCACCTTCAAAAGTCCCCCTGGATCTTCCACTTAAAAATGAACTCGCCAGTTCTCAATGGCCCTTCTGACAAGCCTACAATGTAGGGACTTTGTACCAGAATTAAAGAGGCAGCCAGCTGTTCCTTCTCATTGTTTTGCCACGAGACACTGAACCCAGTTCAACAGACCCCACAAGGGACAACGACAGAGCACCCATCTGAAAAAGGAAACATAATCATCTAACAGCCTGGCCTTCCATATTTAACTTCTCATTTTGAAATAGTAGAGTCAGAGGAAGTTGCAGAAATAGCTCGAGGAGATCCTGTGTGCTATCACAGTTCCCTCCAGTGACTGCATTTCATGTAACAAGAGCACAATATCAAAACTGGGGGGCAGACGCCCCACGAAGGAGCTCAGATGGGGGTGGGAACTGCAGATTTCTTGGGGTGTTCAGGTGGAGTTTTTTTTTTGTTTTTGTTTTTGTTTTTGTCTGAAAGCCTGTGTCCTGTCCCTTTGACTCAAAGGAGTGGATTTTTCTTACCTGCTTGCATTGGTGTTTCTGGGTTACTGTCCCCTCCAAAATGCCACCCAGTGTATATAAGGCTAAAACAGGGGTGTCCAACATTTTGGCTTCCCTGAGCCACACTAGAAGAAGAATTGTCTTGGACCACACATAAAATACTCACACTGACCATAGCTGATCAGCTAAAAAAAAAGCAAAGGTCCATGCATTTTAAGAAAGTTTATGAATTTGTGTTGGGCCACATTCAAAGTTGTCCTGGGCTGGATGTGGCCCACAGAACGTGGGTTAGACAAGCTTGAGCTAAAAGGAAACCCAAGGAACTCAGGATGTGACATTCCATAATCCTGAGGACCCCAGGGGGCTGGCTGCCTTTTCCTCTCCACCTTTTCAGGGCTGGATTTCAGCTGTTCTTAGCAGACACCCAGGGAGACAGGTGTCTAGTTCATCCTGTCCCCAAAACACATCTTCCAGGCCAGCGTTGTCTACATTTAGATGTTTTAGTTCCCCAAAGAAGGTAGATCTTTTCTTTCTTTTTTATAGGCATCCCATTGAATTGAGTCTAATACCAAACAAAGCTGTAAAAGAAAAATCACTTTTAAAATAACAAGGTATTAGCTATTGTAGCACATAATATCCTTGTTACTGTTAAATAAAGAGACACGGGTACCAAGGCCAGTCCCTTGTGAAACACAGGATCCACAGTGCATGTTTTATCAGGTCACCTCCTCCAGCTCCTGGACATTAGATTAGGTCTGAATATAATAAGCATCAAGGATGTTCCTCTCAGTGGAACTGGGAACGTAAGCCTAGGCAGGCTTGATGAAATGCAAAGGTTCTAGCCAGGCTCACTTATGTTGTCATGGTGACAGCAGAAGTAAAGTGGCGAATGTCTCTCAATGCCTCGGATCTTTTATAAAAGCAGTCACGGGGCCGATCTCTCATTCTCCTCCTGCCTTCTGCCACCTTGAGTCCCACAGTGAGAGTGGGACAGCTGTGCCACGTGAGTTACCTTACAAACAGCTTCTACAAAGTAGGAGTGGTTCCTGTGAGTCGCTTTGAGTAAATGAACCCCATCAATTTAAAAAATAAGTCTCAGATGTGGTGATTGAAATGAGGAATAATGACAATGAAGGCCCAAGCTATTAGGAGAGTTGTAGTGGTTGGGGGACAGGATGGTGGCGAGGTGCCAAAGGGTCCCTGAGGAGAGGCCTAGCTCATTGCAAGAGGATAACATGTCCTCATGATGTGTCCGCATGATGGAGGGTCTGCTAGCCACCCACTGGGACAACCCGGGCCTATGTGCTTCCTGAGGAGATGAAGTGAGAAGCACCCAGCATCACCTTGAAGCATTCTCACTGAAGGATAACCCTGAATCTAAAAATGTCATCAAGGTATAACCTTCAGGTCACAGAAAATGTGATAAATAGAGACAGGCGAAATATCCAACCATGGAAACTAATTTACAGGTCCAGAGTGCTGGACACTGTACAAGACAACTGGCCTAGACTTTTCAAAAATAGAAAAGTCATGGGGAAAAACAAGCATGGATGAAATATCCAACCATGGAAACTAATTTACAGGTCCAGAGTGCTGGACACTGTACAAGACAACTGGCCTAGACTTTTCAAAAATAGAAAAGTCATGGGGAAAAACAAGCATGGACTATTCTAGAGTAAAAGAGACCAGAGACTCATAAAAATCTGATGTCATGAATCAACTTTGAATCGATGCTGATTGGGAAGAAAAATGCTCTAAAAGATGCTTTGGGGACAATGGGTAAAATTCAGTATGGTTCAGAAATGAGATAATATTCAAGAATTGTCATTAATTTCCTTAGATATTATAATGGTATTATAGTTAGGTAGGAGAATGTCATTATTCTCAGAAGATGTGCACTGGAATATTTAGAGTTGAAAAGACAGCATGTCTTACATCCCAATAATTTATATAAAAAATGTCAAAGATATTAAAAAATGTTAAATCTCTTTGGAGCAGAGAGTCAGCAAACTGGTCCACGGGCCATTTCTGGACAACTTCCTATTTGTATTAAGAACCTAAGAATGGATTTTACCCTTCTCAGTGGTAGAAAAAGAAATGAAAGGAAGAATAATATTTTCTGGCATGTAAAGATTATATGAAATTCAAATTTCAATGTCTATAAATAAAGTTTTATTGGAACACAGCCACTCTCATTCATTTACATATTTTCAGGGGCACTTTCACACTGTCAGAGGAGAGCTTGGTACTTGAGATAAAAGCTGTATAACTCACAAAGCCTGAAATTACTAATACCAGCCTTTTACAGAAACATTTTGCCCACACCTGACTTGTAAGATATGCTGGTGCGTATCTTTATTGCATAATGATTTCAACATTCTTGTACACTTGAAATTTTTCATAATAAAAAATAGCTTCACAATCAACATGTAAGATTATCGAAGAACGTATTTTTTACTAATGCATTAAAAGTAAAGAAATTGAAATTCAGGGAACGTAGCTTAAGTGACTTGTCCAACGTTCCCTACAGTTAGTAATTGATCTGTACCAATATTAAATTTATATGGAAAGTAAAAAGAAACTAGAATATCCAAAATTATTCAAAAACAATGTATTTGGAGGGCTGTCACTACCTGAATTAAAAACTTACTGAAAAGCTACATTAATCAAAACAATGTGGTATGGTAAAATGACAAATACAGTGAACAAAGAAATATTATAATAAAATCCAGAAATAGCTCCATATATAAATACGAGGTCGGACAATTAATTTCATGAACTCATCCTAGAAAAAAGTGCTACGTACCTCATTGCTGAATAGCACTATGGTCACCTTCAAAGTACTCCCCTTGGGAAGCTATGCACCGATGCCAGTGCCTAGTTCACCCTTAAAAGCTATTTTGGATCTCTTTTTCTGGAATGTCCACCAGAGCTCTCATCATCCCCAAAGTCTGACAATTAAGTTCATGAACTTGCCACTGTGCATTTACATTGACAGCACTGTACAAACAAATGAGTCAGACTCTGAACAGCCACTTCACCAAAGACACACAGGTGGTGTATAAATATGTGAAAAAACATGCAATGTTATTAATCATGAGGGAAATGCAAATTAAATCACAATGAAATGCCACTGCTACATACTTATAAAATGGCATAAATATACATACATACATCCAAGATCTGTCCAGGAAGTATCCAGCCATGCAACTGTTCTCATTATACTGATGATGGCTGGATTTTTTCCGGACAGCCCTCGTACATACATAAAATAGCTGTGGCTAGGAGAGAAATTTGTGCAATATATTTTGAAGAACAACTTTATGAGAGCTATTAAAAATGTAGCAAACACAGTCTTAGATCCAATAATGCTACTTCTGAGAATTAGTTCATTTCCATACATCTGAACAAAGACGTTCAAGGCTGTCTATTTAACATGTATATGTGTATGAGTGTTTTGTATGCATTTAAGTTTGAAAATAATGCACAACAATTGTTACAGCTAGAGAATAAGATGAGAAAGTAGGGGTGGGAAAGGAAACATTTACTTTTGAATTTCTACTCACATCTAATGTATAATTTTTTTTCGAATTTGTACCATATGTTTGCGTTTCTCCTATAATTAAAGACTGAAACAACTGAGGTAGATGCAAATTAATGTGCAGGCAGGCAGGATGGGCTGTCGGCATTTGGCGAACCAGAGGATTGGAAGTTCCAAGTTGAGACACACTTTGGAGAGCTGTCGTCCAGTAAATTGCCTCGTACCATCTGGTTTTGGCTCCCCGTCAAATAGAATGTGGTGCCTCAAAGAGGGTCTCTGTTTAATACATGTAATTTCATCACCCAAAGCTGTGTTCTTTCTGTCATTGTGTCAGG
Organism: Lyroderma lyra; assembly: GCA_004026885.1. Lineage (NCBI taxonomy): Eukaryota > Metazoa > Chordata > Mammalia > Chiroptera > Megadermatidae > Lyroderma > Lyroderma lyra. The sequence goes on from PVJL010001646.1 coordinate 214,089, forward strand.
GCATCACAGCCCCCTCCCAGGTGTCCTGAAGCCAGCTTCTTCACAGTGGGTATTATAATGTCACATGTTATTGTCCACCCCTATTTCAGCTGTTTATATAATTTTTGAAGAAAAAAAAACAAAACAAAATAACCAAAACCCACTCTGTCCTTTCTGCTCTGAGTTGTTTGGAGACAGTGCCTATTGAAGTGTGCCCAGGCAAGACAGCACTGTCATCCCTGTGTCCCCTCCCATGCCACCCAGTGTCCAGACCACATCACCCACTTCAGGGCCTCACAAACTGCTGCTTGGATTGTTGCAATTGACTTAAAAACAAGTCTCTGAAACCCTGACACTCCAACACATCCCTCATACATGGTCCACACAGCAACCAGAGGGAGCTCACTGGAGCATAATTAGAGCCATGGGTTCCCCCTCTGAACTCCCCCAGGGCCTCCCTCTTCACACTAGGTGACATTGTATCTCCTTAGGATGGTAAGACCCAGCCCCGTCACTCAGCACACATGACCCATAATATCTGCTCCCATCCTGTAGAACAGCGGTACCCAACCTTTTTGGCACCAGGGACTGGTTTTGTAGAAGACAAATTTTCTACAAACAGAAGGGGGGCAGGAGTGGGGGGTTGTTTCAGGATGATTCAAGAGTATTACATGTATTGTGCACTTTTTTCTATTATTATTATCATTTTGTAATAGATAATGAAATAATTATACAACTCATTTGCCACTATAAAGCCTGCCACCAGATGCAGCTTAATTGTCACTTGCCACTCACTGATAGGTTTTTGATATGGGTCTGCAAGCAACTGATTTATTATGGTTTCTGTGCAGTCAAACCTCTCTGCTAATGTTCATCTGTATTTGCAGCCACTCCCCAGTGCTAGCATCACGGCCTCATCTCCACCTCAGATCATCAGGCATTAGATTCTCATAAGGAGCGTGCAACCTAGATCCCTCACATGTACTGTTCACAGTAGGTTTCCCACTCCTATGAGAATCTAATGCTGCCTGTGATCTGACAGGAGGTGGAGCTCAGGTGGTCATGCAGTGATGCAGAGTGACTGTGCTCACGTCTGCCACTGTTGAGGACTCTTGCTCTACACCCCAGCCACAGCATGCCTAAAGGCAAGAGGCAGCCCCCACCCCCAGGTCCCCACTCCCACCCCTATGGTTCTTCACCAGCGTCCTTTCTTGACCTGAGTGTCTGAGCTCAGGGACCCTCCTAGTAGTTGAGTCATCACCCCATGCTTTCATGTGTCCTGTGCTAACCGAGGTAGGTCTGTGTCACCCAGTTATATGCCTGGCCTCCCTGCTATGGCATGAGCTCAGCAGGCAGGGACTCTCCGTCCATCTAACCATCCGCTATGCACAGCACAGCATCTGGAATAGGCCAACACTCCAAAAACGCTTAACTGGAAAAGAGGGCCCTCCAATGGCGGAAGGACACCTTGATGATGCACTAAAACATAAGAGGCCTTGCAAACTCCGAGTGCTGTGAACACACATTGGTGGCTTGCTGGTGTCCACTGAATATAACAGCTACACTGAAGGTAAATGAAGCTGGGCCAGGACACACGAAGGCCTGGACGCTCTGGGATGTGACTTTTAAATTCAGATAAGCTGGCCACATTGCACAGAGCACACCCTGCAGGTTGCTTTGCAGACAGACAAGCCCCTACAGACTCTGCGGGAGAAGTCCAGTGGCGGAAAGGAAGTCTCAATAGAGGCACCTGTGTGTTTCAAGAAGACCGGAAATCCTTCATGACAGAGAAGGTGCATGAGCTTTCACAACAGTCAGTGAATTAAGGAAACAACCCTTGACCTCTGCTCCCCTGCTGTCTGCCAGCCCTGTAGAACATTCCAGTTAAATGAGATCAAATGAGGATAGTCCTAGCCACCGGGACGCTGCTGTGCATGCAGCCCAGGGTCAGCTGTCCATTCTGGAGGAAAAGAGACCAGGTCAGCAGCACCTGACAGCCTGTTGGCCTGGGAGGGTCCACACTGGGGTCCACAGGCCACCCAAGCCAGTTTACTTTCAAACCCCAAAGAGTAACCAACCCCCTAGGACTCGTAAGACCAAAACAGTAACATCTTAAGACTGTAATTAAAACGTTTGTGCAAGTGAAAGATAAGACAGCAATAGCACAAAAGATGAAGGTGAGGAGAGCTCAAAGGAATTAAACCCTGTAAGTAAAGTGGGAAGTGGTATAACATTGGCTATAAACACACTTTTATATGTTAATCGTATGCAATATTAGCCCAAGAGCAACTACTAAAAAAATAGTAAAAAGAGGGATAATTAAGAGGGCAGTTGTAATGAGAGTCTGACTGAATTTTTGATATTTGACTGAGAACATCTTTTAAGCCTCATTCATTCATTCATGTACCCATCACAAGAAGTTTAAAAAGGACAGACATTTGCGAGGATGTGGAGAAAAGGTAACCTTTTACACTGTTGGTGGGACTGCAAGCATATCCAACCACTACGGAAAACAGTACAGAAATTCCTCAAAAAATTAAAAATGGAACTAGCTTATGATCCAGCAATGCCATTCCTGGGTATTTATCCAAAGAAATCCAAAACAGTAATTGAAAAAAAAATATACACCATTACGTTTATTGCAGCATTATTCACAACGGCCAAGATATGGAAACAACCTAAATGCCCATCAATAAGTGATTGGAGAAAGAAGCTGTGGTACAATTACACAATGGAGTATTACTCGGCCATAAATAAGAATAAAATCTTACCTTTTGCAACAACATGAATGGAACTAGAAGATATCACGCTAAGCAACATAAGTCAGACTGAGAAAGATGAATACCATATGATCTCACTTATATGTGGAATCTAAAAAACAGAATAAATGAACAATCAAAATAGAAAATAAAATTTTGGGGCACACACAATAGTTTCGTAGTTGCCAGATGGAATTGGGGGGGGAGGAGGGAGGGAGATTCAAATATATAATGATGGAAAAAGAAAGGACTATTGGTGGTGAGAACACAATGAGACACGTAGATGATAAAGAACTGTACACTGGGAACCCATGTAATTTCACCCCAATGTCACCCCAATAAATTTAATTTTAAAAATAAGGACAGAAATTTACCCCCTACAAAAGAAGAAAGTTGGAAGTAATAAAGGTAAGTGCAGAAATCAATAACTTAGACAACAGGAGTACAAAAATAATCAATGAACCTAAAATTTAATTCTTAGAAAAACTAAAAATGTTGATAAATCCCAGGTGGGAATGATTGAGAAAAAAATATAACAGGAGCCATAAAAACTATATAATCACAAAGATCACTATGATTTTTAGAATGAGGGTATTATAAGGATATTACAAATATCATACAAGGAAATTATAATAATACAATGGGCAAGACATTTGAAAATTTAGATGAAATGGACAGACAATAGAAAAATACAACTAACAATAGAAAATGTGGAACCTTATAATTATTAGAGAAACTGAAATTGTAATTATAAATCTTACCACAAAGGAAATTCCAGGTCCAGATGGTTTTACCAGTTAATTCTGTCACAAATTTGAGAAACAAAATCACCAATCTTGCTTAATTCTTTCATGGACCAGAAAATAATATTAATAGATTAAGTATTCTACAACCTGTTTTATATAAAGCCAGCATAACTTTGATTCCAAGATCTGACAAGAAAAAAAAGAACTAAAATTAGTAGGAAGGTCAGTTACAGATCCAACTCTCATGAATTACACTGCAAAAATTGTAAACAAAATTAAAGCAGAGAAAATCTCTCACATTATAGAAAAGAATAATTCCTCACAACCAAGTTTATTTATTTCAGGAATGCTAGATTCATTTAAAACAAATTTTAAATCCATTATTCCCATTTTACATTTACATCATGTGAATTTTACATTCACAGAATGAAAGAAAAATTATGTGATTATTTTAATACATGCAGAAAATATGGTATTTCCCAACACCCATGATTATAAAATCTCTGGCCAACTGGGAATGGAAGAGAACTCCCTTACTCTGTAAGAGCAGTGCTCACTCATTTCATTTGTGTTGTCCCCACTGCCACCCACAATATTTGGGAGGTTCTGCTCATCCAATAATCAAGGGGAAGAAATCATTTAAAAGGTTAGACAAGAAGAGATAAAACCGTCCTCTCCTTTGCAGGTTATGATTATACTGAGGGTGCCAAAAAAATGTCTACCCATTTTAAGAAATGTTGTCTAGGTATTACTTTTCAAAGTTGAATTGAATGACGGCAGCAATGTGTAGTATGACGTTTGCTCAAAAGATGACTGTAATCAAATGAATGCTGGTGTCACCATGCAACAGGAAGGACAGTCAAAGAAAATGCTGGGGGCGGGAGAGGAGGGAGGGGGAGCCAAATACATGGTGATGGGAAGAGAACTCACACTGGGTGGTGAACACATAATGCAACAGAGAGATGATGCGCAGTAGAATTGTACACCTGGGACCTATGTAACTCTTGATAACCAATGTCACCCCAATAAGTCTAACAATAAAAATATTTATATATGAAAATGCCGGAAGAACGGTTGTCATTTGAGGAGCACAAAACCATTTTGAAGTGGTATTTGAAATTCGAGAACACTGTTTGAGTTTCTCCCATGTTCTCCTGACTTTATGCCCCTTGACTGCTACCTATGGGGACCTTAAAGGACGTGGCGTACCATAGAAAACTCGCCCCCCGGTGGTACTTTGGGAAGAAATTGAAATGGTATGCGCAGTGATACAAGTGGATACTTTGGTCAACGTGGCCCAAGTAGCTGTTCATGTAATCAGAAGTGTCTGGATGCTGATGGCAACCACTTTGAGCACCTCTTCTAATTGCAGAAGTCAAACATGGCTTATATTCATGTTTTGTTATTAGTATATATTGAGTATTACAATTCTAACACAATTGTTTCCTTTCTTAAAATGTGTATACATTTTTTGGCACCCTCTGTATTTGTAGAAAAATCCAAAGAAATGTACAGATAAATTATTGATTAACAAATGAGTTCAGCAAGTTTGCTAAGGTTGACAGAAAAAAATCAACTAAAATTCTATATACTATCAACAAACCACTAAAAAAATATGATTTTGTAACATACCATTTATAGTAATAACAAAAATCTTAAAGCCTATGACTAAATCTAATGAGGGATATGAAAAATTTCTACACAGAAAGTATAAAATATTGTTAAAATAAATTAGAAACTAACTAATGGAGGCATATGCCCAGGGAATAGATTAAAAAACTCAATATTGTAAAGATATAAATTCTCCCCCTATTGATTTATAAAGTCAATATTATCCTAATAGAATAGTAACACATTTCTTGGGGGTGGGGGGAACTTGACAAAATTCATATGGAAATAAAAAAGGGTCATGATTAGCCAAGACACTTCAAAAAAGAACAAGTTGAAAATTTTTGTTGCGTGAATATCAAGACTTATAATAAACTTACAATAATTAAAACAGTATTGTTGATGTAAGAATTATGTAGAGGCATAAAGAACACCTAATAGTTTCTCAGATCTTCTGATCCTATTTCCAACTTTTCATAAGGAATTTAAAAAAAAAAAATCACTTTTCACATGCAGAAGTAATTCCAGAGGCCAGCTCCTTTTACACAATTATTTGGGTAATTCATTCACATCAATCAATTCAAAAACCCTCCCTGAGGTGAACCTGGGCAAAGTTCTGTGCAGATAATCACAGACAACAGTGGGGTGTCCTGGGGCATCAGTCCCCCTCCCACAACCTCTTCTCTAGGCTCTTCCTACTGATGACGTTTAACTTGTGGAAACTGGAGAAAAGTCTGCCAGTTTATACTCAGGAATTCTTGCTCGCAGTAAAAATAAGATTTAAATTCTAGTCCAGGTCAAATCATCTGACAATGGAGGAGTGTGTTGGATTTGGAGAAATCAGTAAAATGAGTTACTATTCAAAGTCTCAGGATGTTCATCAATTCACCAAGACTATTTTAGTCTGAATTTCTGTCCTCTAAGGGAGTGAGGTTCCCAATCGTCACATTGGGGGATCCCATAGATTAAACTGCATGAGTTCACCCCTTTCCCATGTCTAGGCCAATTTCCACTTGAAAATTATCCTGTAAGTTAAGATCTTACTTAGCTCCAGAAAGGTCCCTAAAAATAGCTTCACACATTTATTATAGACTTTCTTTTCTAGAAAATGTTAAAAACTCATTCTAAGAGAACCTTTAAAAAAATCCCTTAACATTTCACATTTTTCTCAATTAATCTTTTTTAAAAAGTAAATGTAAGTAACTAGTGTCCATAATCCTTTATTTAGTGGAAATAAAGTCACGACATTCTATACCTCTATGTTATGTAAGCAGTTTTTACTCTCTAGTTAACATGGATTTCCTGTTACTGGTGGACACACACTTGATTCATCATGTACTGAGGTTAAAGTTCCATGTTAGACCAAACTCTTTATGATTCTGCATTGAGATTTGTTAAGTGACATGTGCTGAACGCATACATGTCTGTGTTGCAGCCACACCACTGGCCCTTGTGTGTGGCCTGGGCAGTGATGGCTTCGACTCCATGAACAGCAATCATGAACCAGTGAACAGAGTCGAGTCCCATTAAGCTAGGCGATGTGTCTGGAACCCATGAAGCTGTAATCTTCATGGTCCTGTTGTTTTCTACCATAAAATCCCACTAGTTGGTATCCCAGGAGCCAGCCATAAGCCCAGTCAACAAAGTGACATGAATCCACACTTTTATGGAAGCTTGATGTGGTCCCCAGGAGACCTGGGGAAGGCCCACCCCGCAGGGGAGAGAGCAGATGACTTCCTCGTAGATATCTGGAAGGGATTTCACATCCAGCATTCATATACATGGCAGCTACCTGCTCCTTTGTTTACTTTGGAAAATTCCACCAGCTGTCCAGCCAACACCCCCAGGAGGTGAAATAACCTTTCAAAAGGTTAGAAAGGATCCCCAAATCCACAGAATCCTTACAGGCTCTGTCTCCAAACTGCAGTTCACTCCAGTCCTGAGTCTTCCCTTAAACCGTAAGTAGATTTCCTCTCTCTCCTAACTCCCTTCCCCATTTCCTTTCTTTTCCTCTAATTTCCCTTTCTGCTACCATCCCATGATGGGGCAAGAATCAAACGGGGGGCATTAAAAGATGTTTGCTCTGATCCCGTTACAAATGGAATTAAATCACACAAGATCAGAAACACAAGATCCAGTGATGGGGGGGATCATCCATTCTTAATTTGCCACCTTTTTCAATAAAATTAATATGTTTTTCATGTAATTTAAATAATTTCCCCCAAATTACTTTCAAATTCCTCTCTTTGGACTTGAGATGATGTTTCCACAAAATTTATTCCATCAGCATATTCAGAAATAATTTAGTCCTTTTGGTTTCTTGTTGAAGTATCGTTAAAATACGCTTGCTGACAGTTGATGTGTGTACTATGCAATGTAATATTTTTTGCCATTTTAATGGATGAAAACTACCAGAATAGTGAAGGGAAATATAAATTATTATCTTATAATAAAAGGAATAAGAGATAAACATTACTGTAATGTCTGGGAAGAAAGGAACATCTTTTTAAGTCTAATAGGACCATCTTCTGCTGCTTCTGTGTTGTGTACTAATTATATACCGTTAGCCATTAGGATCTTCCAATCTGCAGACGTAAAACAGTTACGTTATTTGATGTGCTGATGTATTTCTAAGGAATCTAAAATGAATGCTTCATTCAGCTTTTTGCAAGGAAGGGGTGTTAACATAAGACTGCGTAACAGGGTTCATCTGTTTAGAGTGGTCACCTCCACTTCTCCTGGACTCTCTTACGCACTGGCCCTTGGAATATACTGTCCCTGTCACTCAAAACACTGCTCCTGCCTGCCTGCCCTCACACCCCATCCAGCCCCACCCACTTTGCTGCACCCAAGAAATGGAAGGAGATACACTACGGACAGTGCTAGCACGGCCCAGCAGTCCTTCGTGTGCTCTCGGTAATTGTGACCCTCTCTTTCCTTCCCCAGGTCACCATCACCTGGACGGTGTGATGAAAAAAAGTTCATGCTTTTACTTACAATTGTACCCACTGTGCACCCCTGTACACATTGTCCAGTCCTGCCCACTTTGGGGACTTCGTGAGAATTGCAAAGGATGGAGGTGGTATTTTGTGCCTTTCTTCCTTCTCCACGTCCTGAAATCCACCCTTGTTGCTGTGCTCAGCTGTATTTTATTCACTTTAGGTAGATACACACCACAATCCATTGAGTTATTGTCACTCGTGATAGACAGTAGGGTTCTTGTGCCCTTGTTTTGGGGTTGGGGTCAGTTCTGCGTGGCTGCTGGTGGGCGTGTGCAGAGAGGCTATGAGATGCTCCCTGATGGGGAACTTCTGGACACTGGACACTGGACACATCCTCTTCTTGGATGGATGGCGGTACTAGCTGAGGTCTCAGAAGCACGTGGTAGGACAGTTCCTGTGGCTGTGCCTTCTCCCCAACGACGGTATTTTCCAGACTTTTAAATTTTGCCAATGGACTTCGATACGGAAGGGACCTCACTGTGGTTTTAATTTGCATTTCTTTTCTTACTAAAAAGATTAGAGCCCTTTTCTTACGTTTACTGGTTTTTGGATTTCCTCATCTGTGGATTACCTCTTCAATTGTTTGCCAATTTTTCCCCAACTGGTCTTGTACATTATTTTTGTAATCTTGTATTTAATTGAATACAGAATTCATATATAGAATTTTTAATTTAAAAAAATTATTGAAACAATGGAAAATTACTTAACTCATAAAAACCAATGTAACAAGCTTCAATCATAAGAAATTTAACCTTGGTCTGGAACAATTCAAAATATTGTACTAACATTTTTGTTATGGTGACCAAATTGCGAAAGCCTCTGAATCATGTCAAGGTTTTCTCTTATTTTGAAATTGAAGCCTTTTCTTATTATCTCATAGCTGTAGTAGACACAGACACTTGAAATTCTTAGCGCTTAAGATTCTCTTAATCCGTCCATCTTTGTTTGATTTTTGCTTAGGGTGATCATGGCCCTTCACTGTGGAAATGTTACTGTGTCTCTGTGGTGTCTGTCACTTTCACTGCTGTGTGTCTTCGTCTTCAATGTGTCAGAACCTTTCCAGAACAATGCTGTTACAAAAATTTTAAAAATAGAATTGCTTGGAAATCCTGACAATGTGCGTTCCTGATCAAGTCTGATGAGTTTCTAGGAGTTTCCTTTTTCCCAGATACCTGCCAACACTTGACATTCTCACGTTCTTGCTTTTTGGTCAAATGCTAGCTGGAAGCCAGTGAGGCTGAGATATTTTTTTCAAATGCTTCTTAGCCCGGGGTTCCTCTCTAAAGAATCCCAAATTCTCACTCTTCCTTTGCAGGTTGTCTTACTGCAAACCACGAGGAGTTTATCCATGTAACACAGCAATCTCTTGCATGGTTGGTACATAATTATCTCCCAGGCTGTGGTATTTTAGCTTTCCCCCCCAATGTGTGAGTTGTTAACGTGGTGCAATGTGTGGATTTTTTTCTTTACAGATTTGCGTGTTTTGTTTCAGCTTTAAGACCTTCCCTAAACAAGATCTTCAAAGCAGTAGTCTTCAAAAGCCTTTTGCCCCAAAAATGTAACCCGTGGACTATTCGGGTTTCCTTCATTCTGTCTTGTAAGTGCAAAATTTCAGCAGAACTGTCCTGTGACCTGAAACATCGTGATTGGAAAAGTTTGGTCTAATAAAGGTCTGCCTCAGCGTCACACGGGAGCTGAGCCCTGAGCGGTCAAGCCCATGACTTGCTCTGGGCCACTGGAAACATTCTTTTCTCACTCTTAGCGCAGAGCCTTTTAACAGAGACTTTCGGAAACAGGCCAGGTTGCAGCCCCACCCCCAGCCCCGACCTCGACCCCACCCCCAGCCCCGACCCCGACCCCACCCCCAGCCCCGACCCCGACCCCACCCCCAGCCCCGACCCCACTCTCAGGTGAGGCGTGAGGGGGTCGGAGTGCCCACGGGTCTCCCAGCGTGGACAAAGCGTACAGAACCCAGCGCCAGTGCAGAATACCTGCAAAGCCGCGCAGGCGCAGAAAGCTGGCGCGCCCCAGGAGGCGGAGGCGGAGCCCGGAAGACGGAAGCCGACGGGACTGATTCAGTGACTTGCGCTTTCACATCCTCCCGTCGTCTCCCACATGGTCTAGCGGTTAGGATTCCTGGTTTTCACCCAGGCGGCCCGGGTTCGACTCCCGGTGTGGGAACGCTAACCCTTTTAGAATCCAGGTGAAGAATTCACCACTAGTTATAGTTAGATTCCTCTAAGCGGGAAGAACGCTGGAGACAATTGTTAAAAATCTGTAAATCCTTCCAGGCAATGCTGAACCCCAGGGCCCACCCCGCTGTGACTCACGGCCCAGAAAGGCCTGCTTGTGTAGTCACTGTTGGTATTTTTGCCCATCATATACTGCATTTAAAAATGTCACAACAAATTATCATAGCGCTATTAGAGTACTTTTTCTTCCCAGCTTTATTGAGACAATGATACAGAACATTGTGAAAGTTTAAAGTGTAAAACATGATTTGATGCACGTGATCAGCAGAGTGGGTCGTTAACCCCTTTCAGCTCACATAATAACCATCTCTTTTAGGCAAAGGGATTGTTCCATTCTGGCCCATTCACTGATTTCTGTGCACAGCCACAGGTGTCTGGTCCCTAGAACAGGGCACTGGGGTTGGCATGGGAACAATGAGAGGTCTCCAGGGGCAGATGCACACAGGTGAGCCCAGAAATGTAGGTAGTGAGGGGAGACAACTTCCACAGAATATGGCATGGGGAAACTGAGGCACGGAATCTGTACAGAGCCAATGTGTGGTGACACTGAAGTCAGCCTTCTCAGCAAAATCAAATTTTAAGAAGCCAGAAAGGCCTTGAAGTCTTCGAGGCTTCTAAGCATTTCCAGGATGGGAATAAACTATTTCCTTCCATGCACAGGCCCACATACTTTTAACTGTTTTAGAAGACTGAAGGACTAGGGGTCATTGTAGGTAGTGCCACCTCCTTTGAAAGTCCTAGAGCCACTCACTGGGATTGGTCAAATCATGGGATCAACTTCATGGTACACCAGCTGCGGATGTCTCCAGCTTGATTTGGACAACAAAACCCATTGAGGAAGCAGCCAGTATCTCAGAACCATTTACAAACCAACAACAAGAGTATATTTTGGGGGACATTGTTCTGTTGAATTTTAGTTCTACATTGTCAGTTTGCATTGGAGACAATGTAAGATTTGACCTCAAAGATCATTTCAATACTGTGCAAAAGGGTTCCCTCCCTGTAAATAGCTCCCACACGGACCGTCCTCTCTCCACCCTCACTTCCACTCTGGATCTCCACACTACCCCTAACTGCTTCACCCTGGGCTGGCCAAAGTAACAGACACAAGTGGGACTTCATATCTCAGTCTTTGGGAAGTGGTGAGAGCAGCTCATTCATCTAAGATAATCTCATACGTGACGACCTGAGCATTATCTCCTTGCACAGAAATGCAATACAAGTGGAAAGCTGAGAAAGCCTGCCAGGTTTCCATGAAAAAATAGGAATTTATGCCTTTTTACCCTGGTGGCTGAAGGTCCTGAGCAGTGGGCCCTTCTGATGCTTTGAGCACTCTTGGGCACACAGGTCACCCTGCCAGCCAGCCCTCCACACCCAGGCACCACCACACCCTCCTTCCCCCATTCTTCTTTCTAGCTTCCTGTCTGGTCCATAAATCACTGTGTTATGCAAATAGGGGGATCTGCCTGTAGCGCCTGTGAGGAGAAATCACCCTCAAATGTGGATTTCCATGGAAACCAATGCAAAATGCAGCAGGAAGGAGAAATGAGACCTGCTGCTTCGTTTTCATCAGCGTCACTGTTTTCATTATTGCCCCTCCCCCATTTCTTGCAGTGCGTGTGCTTTTAGAACACAGTGATTTGATTCGATTTTTCCTGGTGGGTTTCTCGGCGTTTGATTGATTCAGTCTGGAAACAATGATTTTTATTTAGAGTGCTTATCTTTGTGAAAAGCTATTGTATGGCAAATGGGGGCCATTTTCTCCTTAATATTACTAAAGAAACACAAGGAAAGGAAGCTTCATCCCAGCAGATCTATAACTAAACCTTAAGAAAGAACTCCCCAGTGGACATGATTATAGGGCTGCAGAAGATGTCTGACTTTAACAACTGACATCCAGTTCTGGAGGCTGGAAGTCTTTGAGATCAAGGTGTCAGTAGGCTTACTTCCTTCTGAGGCCTCTATCCTGGACTTACCAATGGCCACTGTGTCCTCACATGGCCTTCCCTCTGTGTTATGTACAAATCTGACCCCAATCAGATTTGACTAGGGGGCCACCTAACAGCCTCATTTTAACGTAATCACCTCCTTAAAGGCCCCCATCTCCAGTACTTAACATTAGGGCCTCACTATGTGAATTTAGGGGGAACCCAACTCAGCCCATAACAGACAGATTCTATTTGGTGGGCGTGATTGGGAATGTAGCACATGAGAGCTAGAAGAAAACTTCCTTAGGAGTCTGGCCTCAAAGACCTGCCTTCACAGACTGGACACTGAGGCCCAGGGCAGGTGATGAAAGGCCCCCACAGGGAGGGATGCCTTCATCATTCAGTGAAGAAGAGAAGACCAAGGAACAGACAGGTGGGAGTTGGTGACTAGTACAACTGACTGACCACACTGTTGGTGGCTGTCACTTTGGAAGGTGCCTTGGATAGTGGAGCCACCGCCATGTGTCATTGCTGCAAAACTGTGACCTGTGAGTGTGTGAGGGGTGGGTGGAGGGTACCAAAGGCACCCCTACTCAGCCTCTTCCCTACGGTTCAGGGTCATGTACGACATGCCAGCTCCAGGCTGGAGTGCTGGAGTGTGTCCACTTTTCCCAGCCCACCTCCATAATGCCCCCTCCTCTGGGCTCTGCTGGCTTTGGGGAAGAGGAGCCTTAATGTTCCAGGGCCAGCTCCCTGCATTGTGGTGGGGGAGGCACACATGCATCCCCTGCTTCTCCATCAGGGGGATGGAAAGTGAAAACCCAGCTGGGATTCTGAGTGGACATGCACTTCAGGGAGTGTGAGCATTGCAACAATATCGAATCTGCTATCCCAGGGGTCCCCAACCCTCTGTTAGGAACAGGGCACACAGCAGGAGGTGAGTGGTGGGCAAGTGAGTGAAGCTTCATCTGTATTTATAGCCGCTCCCCGTTGCTCCCATTACCGCCTGAGCTCTGCTTCCTGTCAGATCAGCAGCAGCATTAGATTCTCATAGAAGCATGATGAGCCCTACTGTGAACTGTGCATGTGAGGGATCTCAGTTGTGCACTACTTATGAGAATCTAATGCCTGATGATCTGAGGTGGAGCTGAGGCGGTGATGCCAGCACTGGGGAGCGGCTGCAAATACAGATTAACATGAGCAGAGAGGTTTGACTGCACAGAGACCATAATCAATCAATTGCTTGCAGACTCACATCAAAACCCTGTCAGTGAGTGGCAGATGACAATGAATCTGCACATGGTGGCAGGCTTTATAGTGGCAAGTGAGTTGTATAATTATTTCATTATATTTTAAAATGTAATAATAATAATAATAATAGAAATAAAGTGCACAACAAATGTAATGTGCTTGAATCATCCTGAAACCACCACCACCACCACCCCCAGGTCCATGGAAAAATTGTTGTCCATGAAACTAGTCCCTGGTGCCAAAAAGGTTGGGGACCACTGCTCTAGCCCATAAATACAACACATTTCCACATTTACTTAGGTCTCTCATGTCCCTCAGAAACTCCTGGAATTTTCATTTTTAACTTTTGTTGCTGTTGCATCTAAAGAAAGGACAGACAAAACTACATGCCATTACACCTTCCTTGGGAAAAAATAATTTCAATCCCCCTCTCAGTTACAATTTACCCATCAGTGAAATGGGTTCTTTTTTTCTTTACTCCACAGAAATATCCAATTACTTATCATAATTGTTTTAAAAATCCAAGGAGTCATTATCTTACCCTTGCTTTTCTCTGTGAATTGTAATTTTAGTGTTTGCAATGTTCCCCTTTTTATTCTTTTGCCATTAAGTTGGCAATAAAGGTAGCTGATTATACAAATATGCTACAATTCAAGAACAAAGCAAAACCCTCATTATAAAGAAATGCATTCTGTGTGATCAGCAGCCCATGAAACCTGCTGACGGTTTTAAGACATAATAGCACTCTTAATTAATTTCCATTAAATAGTCTTTTCTGTTACAAAGAATTAAAAGTCTCAGGTATACACTAAAATGCCGCTGAGCAAATTAATTAAAACCAAGGAAGTAGGGAAATGGCATCAGCCATTAATAACGCCATATCTTATGAGAGGGCCAGGTTGGAGGAAGCAGAGGCCTGTGCTCCATTTCTCGGTTAAGGTAACTGCATTCTGTAGATGAGCACTCGATTAAGGACCAGAGATCCGGGCTGGGCATCCGGCTCTGTTCGGGCCAGCTGTCTGTGGGGCTAGAGCTGACCCGTGATTATGACACATCTGCAGTCATTCAGGTCTCTCATTTGTGATTGTGGAGCTGACAGGCCCTTTCCTAGGTCGCCCCTTGTAGGACATGCGGGCTCTGGGTCAGCCTCTGGTTTCGGATTTTGTTTCCTGGGTGGCCTCGGGTCATTTCCACACAGATAGAAACCCTCAGTTTGTTCGTCAAGCCATGGATGAAAATAACTTCTATTACACAGGGTTGTTGTAAAGATTAAAGAGAATGCACACAGCATGGTTAGCCTAATACCTGGACAACAATTGTTTTTGTTGTTGTTTTGTTCTTATACCACATGCTTTTCTCTTAGAACGTTGTTATGAACAACCATGACTCTTTTTTTTTTTGCATAAATTATGACATTTGGGGGAAAGTGGGTAAGAAATCCCCTGCAAGACTTTTTCTGACTTTCTGCTGCAACCTCACTTTCTTATTGCTAGCATCCCTTAACCGCCTCTACTGATTTCTTATAAACCACTTTCAGACTTCATTCCACCTCACAGGGGGTGAGAGAGGAAGCCAAACTCAGAGAATTGGATTCAACTGCAAAGAAGTTCCTTCTATAATTTTATGTTAAAAGGCAACGGGTCATATTTTCAACATACTGATGATGTTGCTTCTCAGTGCTCATCTGCGGTACTGTGTGCAACAAAATTTGTCTCTGCTCTGAATTATGACTCAGCTCAACTGAAAGAATTCAAGTGTAATTGCTGATGCATTGCATGTGGGTGAGAAAAGGTACTTGACTGTTTTCTTCCCCCACTTAGGTAGCAGTAGGAAACCAAAGAAATATAACAAGGGGCAGGAAGATATTCTTTCAGTAATAAGATAATTAGTAATGGCAATAGGAGCAGTCATTAGATTTAGCATATTCCCAAAGATGTGTCAAAACATGTTTTTAATTTTTCATCATTTAGGAAGGCAAGCGTTCACCCATGCCATGCAAGGAACATCTTTTGTTTCTGGAGGAGGAGCGGCCATGGGAGTCAGCAGAAAGCGCACAACAAAGAGAAGCCATTTGGGGGACCAGGTGGGGTACGTAGCTGGGGACAACAGAAGGTTATACACAGAGCTGGGGACGCCAAGTGAACACAGAGAGCAAAGATCATGCCTACTGCTGCCTGGGGCTCGTGGTGGCCCATGGTGGAAGTCTGTGGCACAAGTCACAGTTCTTAGTTTTCAACAAGGTGCATCTACACATCTTCCTGAGTTCCTATGAGACCTCACCTCCCTACTTCCCACATTTACCCTTGTTAGCCAGGCCCATCCCCAGCCTGGGAACACTTCCTCCTGTGTTACCCAAGTGGCCTAAATAACACACCAGCCCTACCTCCCTACGACAGTCAGCATTGTCAAATGGAAGAGTCCCACCTGCAGTGTAGCTCAAGTGGCCCCACAGGGTTCTAGGATGTTTGTACATCCCTGTTTGGGGTTGAGTTTCACCTGGTTCTGTGGTGGGGGCACCTGCCAGTTGGCTCCTGAAGCTTTTATGGGCAGAAGCTGCACACAGGGCAAGGTCTGCAGGATTTTCAGAGACACTTCTTCGCAGCCTTCCCGACTGTAGCCATGGAATATTTCGGAGTGAGCACAGAGCTAATAATACAGGACTGTAGTAACGCCCGTGCATGCCAAGGGTCTGTGAACCAGAACCATCGAAGGGGTTATCCCAAGATCTTTCAAGAATGCTGGGAAAACATTAAAATGGGTTGAAAAATGAAAATGTTAGCAAAACCTTCACACATTCAACATTAACATTTTTCATGCAATTTAAGCGAGAGTGTTTTCATTTGAATGCAATGAAAAATTTTAATATAATTCAACATGGCAGTGCTTATGTTTTCCTTAAAATTTTCATGTAATTGTGCAAGTCGACGTCCAATGCTGACAGGCCACCAAGCCATCCCACGTGCTCATGGCGGGGTGGGAAGGTGACGTCCCTCTGGAGGGCCATGTCTGCAGCCCCTGAGTAAGACAGCACATATTCCTAAAAGGAAATGCACGTAGAAACTAAACAAGATTCAAGCATGTCTTTTCCTTGCTAGCTGCACGGTGAGCCACCAGGAAGGGTTCAACGCTCTCCTTACAAGCAGTGCCTGCCTGAGTCACCGGTTAATTGGTCATGCTAGACTTCAAATGCCACCTGGGCAGCTGGTTGAAGACCCTCCCGTGACCCCTGCACGTGGTGGCACGAGGTTGACTCCCTCTCATATGGAGAGGGAGAAACCTAAGAGAATGGTGTATTTTTTTCCCTGTTTTTAATGTTGACTGGGCAAGTGTGTGATGTTTGCTGCTTCCTTCCATTGTGTCCACAGCACCCAGTTGCAAATGTGTAACAACATGAGGCCCTGGAGTCTAACCAGAACAGATAATTCCTTGCTGTGGCCGACACCAAAAGCTTCTCAGTAAGACCATGAGATGTAAACAATCTGCCTGCTGTGACTTGATGGGGCCTTTTTCCTTTGTCATCTCTGTTGATGTGTCTTAAAGGTCCCTGTTCTTTCGTCTGCCAGCTCACCTCCATTTTTTTGTCCATTGCTGTCACGGGTCATGGAGATTCTTTATATGATCAACAATCTAAAATGTCTCACGGTGTCGGACAGCTGGTGGTTTGTAGGTTTGTCCACCATGAAAACACGAGCACGCAGAGGCCCACGCTGCAACACAACCTGCTCATGTCATCGTTCCTTGATTAGTGGTTCAGCCTTAACCCTGTTATTATTCTTTATATCAAAGATTCTCTGGGCAATTTTCTGAAACAATTTTACTTCGCCTCTGAAAAGAATTTTAAAGCACTCTTTTAAAGCAGTTCGAAATATGTCATGGAAATTTTCAAACATACCAGAATATAGAGTAATGTAGTAAGCCCACAAGATTCTTCCCCCACTCTCAACAATTATCAACATCTTGCCAATCATATTTGACCCATCTCCTCCCCTAGTTTATTCCCTGGTATGTTTTAAAGGAAGTCTTAGACTATAGTCATTTTATCCATAGCTATTTCATCTCTAATAGCTAAAGATTTCTTTCTCTATAGCACCATTTGTTTCTTTCTCTTTTTTCTTGTTTTTTTTTTAAACTTTCTGTTTATAGAAGTCATACATGCTCATCCTAGCAAATTTAAAAAAAACAGAAAAATTTAGAAAAAAGGAAAAAGAAAATTTCCGTGGAATTCCACCATGTAAATATTTGCTCGTGCTCTATCTCTCTCTCTCTCTCTCTCTCTCTCTCTCTGTCTCTCTCTTTCTCTCTCTCTCTGTCTCTCTCTCTCAAGTTTAAAAACAGCTGAGATATGTATCCCTATATATACAATTTTGCATTAATCTTTCCACTTACTGCAACTTCAGTGTCATTTAAAGCTCTTTGTATAAAGGGAAAAAATGATAAAGAGAAAGGGCAGGGGGGACTGGAGTTTGAGTTCAATGGCGTGGTCAGTGGTTTCCTTAACACGGCTCTGTAATGAAACTCCAAGGAAAACCCTGAACTCGAAGGTCCAGGAGGGTGTCCTGGTCGGTGACTAGAATGGCAGGGTGGTGTGCCCTAACCTAATGAGGACAGTGCATGCAAGCTCTGTCTCCCTCTCTGATTTCGCCCCCACGTGCATTTGTTTGGCTGGTCTTCCTGATTTGCAGCCTTTATAATAACTCTGGGATCGGGAGGATAACACTGTCTTGAGGTCTGTTGTCGTTGCAAATTATGACATTTGAGGGGATCCTGGAAGCCCCTGGATTTTACAGCTGGTTAGTCAAAAGTGCAGATGGCCCGGGGGACCGGAAATGCGCCCAGTGTCTGACGGGAGGGCGGTCAGGCTGGGGGTCGTGCCCTCTTGCTTGTGTGGCTGTGCTGACCCTGGGTGGGCGGGGCCAGCATGGAAAGACCTGGATAAGCAGGTCAGGTTATCCTTAGGAGAGAGGCACAACAAAGAAATGTCCTTAGTATTTATTTTACCAACTTTCTCCTGACTTTGAAATACCCACTTTCAAAATACCATGCTAGTACATGTTCTTGGGGCAAAAAAAAAAAAAAAAAAAAGCTTCAGAAATTGCGTATTTAGGTATACCACCTTCAAAATGCTGGCTTCCATCATGAACCCTTGTGTGCACTTGCTGATGCTCTTAGGACACCTGAGAGCATTTCCAGTCGATGCAACATCTCGGGGTTTCCTCCTCTTTGTTAAACACCAGCATATAAACCAGGCAATCCAGCAGGGGGGTGTAGAATTCCAGTTTCAAGGATGTTACATGTTTCTTTGGAAAACAGGTTCTTTCTGTATTGCTAAGTAATCCTGCTCAATACTGACCATGGAATTAAAAAGAATTTCTAAATTGCCATTGTACCCGAGCAGTGACCGGCAGGTGACCCCCACTGAACAGGCTCAGCTCCTTTTTAGTTACTCTGAAGAGATGGATGCAAGCAACTACTAGTCAGGACGAAATTTCTTTTAGGTATTCTGACCATGGGAGTGGGGGACTGGTATGATTACTGATATTTATGAAAATAATTGAGTGCAAGACCCCTGTTATTAAAGGAAAGTTCTTGCTATTTCTAGCACTGCAAAGCTAAGAATTTGACACCTTTATGTCCTGAGCTGGCTAAGCTGGTTCCCCTCGGGCCATGGTGGCCTCATGTTGAGCTTCCTGGGCTGCAGCGAGAGTGCTCAGACTACCGCCAATCCATGCAATGAAGTGGTGGGCGGGGCATGTTCATTCATTGTTGTAAGGTACAATTCAGGGGTGTGCACCCAGGTGACATGTTAATTTTCATGAAACCAGGGCTGTGTAAACAAATGAGTGATAATAGCACCCTAAGTTTTCAAAGCTACATCTGTCACTAGATACATTTCTCCCCCACGATTTTCAGTAGACCACTCTATGATGATTTATACCAACCCAGTTGGGAAGAACACATGATAAGATCTGCAGTGAGCTGACTTATGTAGCTCGGGCAGAGGAAAGAGGCGATTGGAATGCTTCCATCTCAATGGAAGCAAACTTAGATTTGAAATAAAAGATGATTCACGCAGGGTTCTGCATGAGCGCTGACTCACCTGCAAAGGTTTGCTCCCAGAAATCACTCCAAGGAATGCCAAGTTTTCTGAGCATCTTGCATACCCCCTGAGACAGCACATCCTCTGATAGGGACTGCATGTGATGCTGAGGTTCAGGCTGGCCTGGGGGTGGGAGCCAATGGTGTCCTTGATGCTGATTTGGTGTCCCTTTGAGGTAGAATTCATTAGCAGCCTGGACAATGTAACATAACTTTTGATCTATGGCATTTGATCCCACAACAGTCTTCAGAAATGGTGTCACTTTCTGTTCAATATCTTAGTGGCACGTCAACCTGTACCCAGAAGGAAACTGGGGGCTGCCCTTTAAAGGAAAAATTGAAAACCAGAGATTCTTGTTGGAAACAATTAGGATGGCTGTGGATTTGTGCCAACCCCAGGTTGGAAAGGCATGGCTATTTTCTTCAGAGCAGTTACAGTGAGGAGTCTGAAAAGAGAACTTATCTCCACCTCATTTGTATTTAACTGTTCATGTTAGATGTCCTCACCCAGCTTGGGTGCGTAAGCTGCTTCCAGGCGGGGCCTGGGGTGCATCCTCCACAGTGATGACATCCTCTGGGGACATGGGAAATGTGCAACAGAGAGTCCTAGTCATGAGTGGCCCCCAAACCAGCTTTCCACATGGCATGCTGGTTGTCTACAGCGAGTACTGTGCATTCATTTGCCTTTCTATTAACTCCACCATTCACTTAACAAACATTTACATGGCAGTGCCGTGCTCCCCGTAGGTACAGAGATAAGTTCACTCAGATGGCAGGAGACAGCCTCCCTCCTCTGTGTGACAAAGTTTCTACCTCCGGTGTGGGCAGGATGCTGTGGAAATCTGGAGGAGACAGAAATTAATGTTTCCTTGGAGAGTTCATACATTCTTCAAAGAAGGGGTGACAGGGGTGACATCTGAGCTGGGCAATGAAGGTTGAATGCAGGGGAGGGGTGTTCTTAGAAGAGACACAAGCATGATAGAGGAGAGCCAAGGTCAAAGTTGCTCTACTTGGAGAGCAGAACAAGTGGTTCAGCTGTGGCCTTGGGCACAGTGGAGGGGGGACATCTATAGGCTCTTGGGAAGGGGAGCCACTGTGTGTTTTGGGGCCAGAGAGCTGGCCACCTCGTAGACAGTAAATTATAGGGGAGAACTTGGGGGCTGAGAAAATGACCATGAGGACCCAAGAGGGAGCTGAGGAGACCTTGATCTTCCCACATGAGTGTGGGGACCAAGAGCGGAAGGTGGCGGGTGGATGAACAAGGCGTGGTCCCCACTTCGTTCCAGCCAAGTCTCTCTTGCTGCCTCCATATCTGTCAGGCAACCCCAAAACCTCCTCTCAAGCTGTCAGCTCGGGCCGTTAAGCAAGACGTCAGTGCTCCCCCAGGAGGGCCAGGAGAAAGTACGGGCTTGTGGGGGAGAGCAGAGGGCGAGTTTGAAGCACGGAGCTCAGAGGGCCTACAGGACACTGTGACGAGGTGTTCAGAGAGCTGTGAGCAATGATGAGTCAACTCGGGGTCACGGAAACAACCACCAAGAAATAGAAGACAAGAAAAAGGTTGAGTTTAGAAACTTTTGCTTACGTTCAGCATGGAAAGAACTGGATGGGCTCGAATGACACGTGAGTTTATTTCTTCTCTGTTCCTCCTGCTTGGGATACTAATGACTACATGTGTCTCATGAAGAAGGGACAGATTAAGTTTACTGAGAATGTAAGAGTTAAACAATCAGTACAAAAATAAAAAGGTGGACTAAACCGAAGTGTTAGATGATGGGCTGTGGAAAGATGAAAACTTCACTGGAAGGGAAACAGGCCTTCTGAATCCAGAATTTGGTATAAGAAACATTATCCAGTCTCCATTTTCCATTATGGAAGGAGAGAAGGGACAGGTATTTATTGGGAGTACCAGGAAGCTGTACTGTACCAGGGAGGAACTGTTATTTATAAGGTGCTCTAGTGATTGTACATCCAGAGGCTATCACCACCATGAATTTCATTATCTTTTTAATTGTGATAATTTACCTTCTGAAGGGCTCTGCGAACTTTCGCAGATAGAAAAAAAAATTTTCATTAAGTTAATGGCTCCACCTCATACATCATTTTTAAAACAAGAGCTAAAGTGAAGTCAAATAGAGAGAAGGAAAGGCACTGCTTGGAGGGTTGCAGTTTGTGGGCCCGGTTGAAGGATGATGTGGGGTGACACAGAGATCTTGGTCCACCAAATGGCTTTCTGAGCCTCTGGCCAGGCATGAACTTTGCTACAGGTTGTTTGTACCAATCTGAAAGTGAATGTTTTATATACCGGGTGCCAAAAACAATGATGCACATTTGAAGAGATGCTATCTAGGTATTACTTTTCTAAGTTGAATTGAATTACAGTAGCAATGTGTAGTATGACATTTGCTCAAAAGATGGCATTCATCAAATGAATGTGACGGGCAGGACAGTCACAGAAAATGGCAGAAGCACGATTGTTGTTAAGAAGCACAAGACCATTTTGAAGTGACATTTGAGAACATTGTTTGAGTTTCCCCCACGTTCTCCTGATTTAACACCCCTTGACTTCTACCTATGGGGACCTTAAAGGACGTGGTGTACCGTAGAAACCCGGCTACCCTGGTGGTACTTCGGGAAGAAGTTGAAACGACATGTGCAGAGATACAAGGGGACACTTTGGTCAGCGTTGCTCAAGCCATAGTTCGCCATAATGACAAGTGTCTGGACACTGGTGGTAACCACTTTGAGCACCTCTTGTCATTGCAAGAGTCAAACGTGACTTGTATCCATGTTTTGTTATCGGTATATATTGAGTATTACAATTTTAATACAGTTTTTTTCTTTCTTAAAATGTGTGTACATTTTTTTGGCACCCTCTGTACATTTACTTAGAAGGAGATTAAATTTCTCAAGACCTACTTGTTGTCCCAAATTTTCTTTTGAGTTGAATAAAACTTTGAAAAATCTCTATACTTTTAAAATTGATGTATATGGTATACAGGATAAGGGTAATTTATTTACAGAGACTTATGTGGGTTCAACGAATCTGCCCTATTTCTTAACTTTATGCACCCAGGCTCTTTCATCTTTTGCAAGAAAGTGACTTATTAATATACGCTTATTAAGCAGTGTAATTCCTAACAATTCCAGGGAAGTGGGAGGAAGCACTGGGAACCCCAGAAGAGACCTGGGCTGAGTGGTGAGCACCAGGACCCCTGAGGGCTGAGAGCAGCCTGAAGCCGAATGCTGCTTGTTTCAAACACCTGCATTTTCTCTGAACCCGAAGTTCTTTGTCTGCCTGCTGTTTTATGAGATATTAATTACATCCTAGGGCTACCGACTTGTAATGAGGCAGTACCTGGGAAATTAAATCTGAACTTGCTTCTTCTTAGAGACGCTGTTTTTTTTAAACAGAGCATTTTAATATACAGATGTAAGATAATAATTTTTCATTTAACGTGTAATATTCCTTTGTGGATCAACTTATCATTATGCCGGATTATTCCACATTATGAGCTTTGTTAAAAGAAGAAAAAAACAGAAAAAAAAAAAAACCAACTGAATCTCAGTAATGCTATATATAAAAGCTGCTATGGGATGCCATGGTAACCAGAGGTCTAAAACCGATGGGGAGAAAAGACCATCAGGTTGTTATAACAAAGGACACTTGAAGTGACAGGTTTCTTGTGGTACTTGCTTTTAATTAATGCAGCTCTGCAAGGA
The DNA here is from genome assembly GCA_004026885.1 of Lyroderma lyra. Lineage (NCBI taxonomy): Eukaryota > Metazoa > Chordata > Mammalia > Chiroptera > Megadermatidae > Lyroderma > Lyroderma lyra. The sequence goes on from PVJL010001646.1 coordinate 237,430, forward strand.
GCATTATTACCAAATAATAGATTAATGTGGAAATCAGGAACATGGCTGGAAGTTTCCAGCCCTGAGATAACTAACAAGGGAATGCAGAGACGAACTGGGGAGTGGGGCACCCCATGAGAGGAGGCGCCTGATGGTGGTCATCTGAAGTCACACGGTCAGCACACACACACCATCCACTCTCGAGGGTGTGGGAACAGCTGTCTCTGGCAGCAGTGATCAAAGTGAAGCTAAAAATACCACAGTCACCCCATAGAAGAGCAGTTGTGTGGCATCAAAAATCACTGGCTTGAAAAATAATTTTTTGTTGATACCTTGTTTTTACTGTTGGTGCTTTTTGGTAAGTATTTAACTTTTTGGTATGTAAAATGAAAGTGGAAATGCATTTTCAGTTTACATATACTTTTTCTTTTGCATAGATAAGTATAGATATAGATATAGATATAGATATAGATCCTCTTTGGGTAAGCTAGCTTCCCATCAGAATGAGATCCCTGACACTATGAGTCTCTAACTAATAGCACCCCTCGTGTCAGGACACTGAGTAGGCACCCGATTGGTATTCACAGATATTAAAACGCGCAGGCAGTGTTTACACAAGACAGTCTGTTTTCATGGAAAAGCTGATACACAGACTCTTCCTACAGTGGTAGACATGGAGGAAACTAGAGGCAAGACCATGTGTCCACAGGACATGAGGCGGAGATGAAATCTCAGGTCTTCACGGTCCCAACCCCCCACATCTGTGCCACCTGCTCCAGGCCTGGCCACTGTTGGATTCCTTGGCCGGGTGTATTTATTTATCCATTCCAAATTTGCATAACGGACTGGTATATGTCACTGGTTATTTGTTTGTTTATGCAAAGTCTCATAGCAACTTCATAACCAGCATAGACACAAGAGAAAATAGACTCAAGGGGGGCATGGGTGGTGGGCCGCCTTCCCATACAGACAGTCCCCAACAGAGACGATGGTTCAACTTTGGATGTTTCAACTTTACGATTGTGTGAAAGTGACACGTGTTCAGTAGAATCCACACTTCCGAGTTTCTCTCTTTTTCTGGGCTAGTGACATGCGGCACAATACTCTCTCTTGATGCTGGGTGATGTCGGGAAGACCGTTCACCCCACCTGCAGGCTGACATGAATGTTCTGAGCATGTCCACGGTGGGCGGGGCTGAGCTGTGATGTGCAGCGTTACGTGTATTAAATGTATTTTCCACTTACGATATTTTCAACTTACATAAGTCAAAGAACATCTGTATATACAAGGGCTGTCCAGAAAAAAAAATCCAGCTATTGTCAATATAACATTATCATAGTACATGGCTGGATACTTTCTGGACAGCCCTTGGATGTGATGTACATCAAACTTGTTTGTTTGCTGCATCCTGCGACCCCCAGGATGGCCCCATGTAGCCGTGTGTCTACATACTTGCCCGGTTGCATGGTAATTGTCTGTTACTATCTCATCTTACCTCTCAGCTCCTTGAAGTAGAGTAAACGTCTTTCCTCCTGGCTCATTTCTTGGTATATGAAAAGGAGCTCCTTACAATTTTTTTAAAATGAAGAAATGAAACCAAACTTGCCTGTGTAAATGACCTCAGCAACGTTTCATGATTACAATTATGTCAGTTCATTCATCCATCAGACACATGTAGGAATAGACCTGGGCAGGTGTGTTTAAGACAGTGAGATGTAACACCTGCTTTTGTCTTGGCATCTTAGGGGGCAGCCTGAACAATCAAAGCAATAATTAAGACAGCGGGGTAAACAATACAATGGAAGTATGTGCATAGTTGAATTCATCAGTGTTAAAAAAGAAAGAACAGCCCGAGGTGGAACTGCTCGCTCCCAGGACAGCAAACCAAGACTTAGTTGCCATCTCAGCCCCTCCCAGGAATGTGACCAGTCAGCCCTGATCAACACTAGGGACGGAATCGGCCTGATAAGACCCCTGCCTTCCCTCAAAGGAAGGAAGGAGAAGAAGGACCACTAGTGAGTCCTTAGATCAGCTCAAGGGATCGTCCTGATCGATTAGGTGCAGATTATGAGTGAAAAGGAGCAATAGAGACATGCTCAGGTTTTTCTGCATGGGTGAATTGCGAACCCGTGGGCCCACTGTCAATATTTTCGCTTTTTTTTTTTTCTGTAACAATGACTCCTTACAAAAACATGGAAGAGACTAGGAATTGAATCATCGTGGTTCACAGCACCTAGTCATCCCATGCTCCTTGGGTGAACATAAGGCGTTGGTATGGGTGGTTCGCTCCAGGGCTGCATAACTGTCTCTGGGGAATCTGAAGAGCCCAGAATATGTTCACCAGGATTCCTGCCACCTTGCCTGATGCTGTTTGAGAGAGAAAGTGTGCTTTCAGGACTTGGCTCCTGTGTAGTTAAAGTCCAAATCATGGAGTTAGGGGCACATTTAACCCTCAGGACACATCTATGCTTTTGCATTCTGTCCCAGGTAGAACAGAAGCGCTGGGGTGCCCGGCACTGGCCCCAGACAGACACTAACACTGAGAACAGCCGTGGACAAAGAGTCCCTGTTTTACTATGAATGTGCCACCCAGGACGATGGAAGCTGGCACTCAAAAGCCCAAACTCCTCAATCCGGGTTCTAGGTGGGTTTTTAAGGGTTTTGGGGAACAGGGGTGCAGAAGAGCTGGAGGGTACATTCTAACTGGAGTTTGGCCGTTATGGTGAAGGAGTATCAGCACTGATCTTCCTGGACAGCGGACCTCAGTTTCTGAAAGCTTCCAGTATTCCAGTTCCGGTTGTGTCTGGTCCTTCGGTTCTGTGTGTGGATGCAGGGGGAGGAGACTTTGGTTCCGGGGCAGGTGGAAGTCACTGTTCTCTCCTGTGTGCACTTCGGCTGCCTGAGTTGTGCTGTTGGTCTGCGGTTCCTGAAAAGCAACTCAGCACCTCGTCAAACAGGACAGGACCATTTAGAGCTGGTTCTGTGGTTCCATCATTTCATGTCCCTAGGTACAAAAACATTCCAGTGTATCTCATGGAGAAAATCCACGTGTTAACTAAGGTTAGGTAATGAAAAGTTGATGAAATGATGTGCCCACAGGCTGTAAGGGACCCACCCCCGTATTTCTCCTGGGAGCAATGATGGTCAGGGTTTATGATGACCTTATAGCAAGCTTGTCCAACCCGTGGCCCACGGGCCACCTGTGGCCAAGGATGGCTTTGTTTGCAGCCCAACACAAATTCGTAAACTTTCTTAAAACATTATAAGATTTTTTTGTGTGACTTTATTTTTTTTAGCTCATCAGCTATTGTTAGTGTTAGTGTATTTTATGTGTGGCCTCAGATGATTCTTCTTTCACTGTGGCTAGGGAAGCCAAAACACTGGACACCCCCTGCTTTATATAACTGCTGTGAGTAGTGAGAAGTAACTGAATATACATTAAACTGCTCACAATTAGAGACCTTATAAAGGGCAGGACTGAAATATGTTTGACAACACAAGGAGCTTTGTGCCACCCCAGAGTTCCTGGGGACAAGTGTGAGCCTGTGGCCTCTGCAGGAAGGTGTCAGCAAAGGCTGCCACCCAGTCCAGCTGTCACATCCTTACACTGTTAGCAATGGCATGCTGTGTGTGACACACCCATATGCAGTGAGCTGCTGTGCAACTACGGGCAGGTCTGCTAACTTCTCTGGTCTGTGAATTCACCTGCAAAATTACAAAGTTTGTCTAGATGATTTTGGAAGCCACTGCTAGCTTCCAAATGTTACATTTCTGTTGTTATAACACAAAGTGTCTTTCTTTTTCACAAATGGGACTGTGTCTAAACCAGATCCTCAAATCCTGCACCTCACGTCACTGAGTGGAGGGGGCATATTTCTCACCGGGATGTTTCAAGGACATTTGAACAATCCACTATGCAAATTTCCACTCTCGAGCAACCAAAACATAGGAAGAGAATGCTCAGCCTTGGGCTAGGTCCTGGCAGGAGTGAGTAGGAGGAGGCTCTATGTGGCTGACCTTTCAGTCTGGTTGGGAAAAACAAAATAAATAAAAATGAAGTAAATGGTAGGAGTTCAGGGCTCAGTGGATCCTGTGCTTCAGTGATAAGGATTCTGGAGGCAGGATGTCTCCAGGGCTGCCCACTGTTGGCTCTCCTTTGCATTAAGTGGCTTCACAGTCCCTGTCCACCTGCCCAGTGACTTGGATGTCCTCAGGCCATGGTATTCTAAGGGCCAGTGGGAAAAGTGAGCTGAATTGAATGATCATTTCTTGAGCCTGTACTTCCAAACTGCCCTTGTCTCTGACTTTCTACTGATCTCGAAGAGTCTCAGAAGTTGGGAGAAGATCCTCAGGCCTTGGTACCAAGAATACCTCCTTTGGCAGCTGTGCACTTGTTATGACACCATACTGAGTTGTTTGTACAGTGCTGCCAACCTAAGCACATGGTGCAACTGTGCAAACTAAATTGTAAGAGTTTGGGTATGATGGCAGTTCTGATGGCCATTCCAGGGTGGACTAGGCACTGGTGTCGGTGTGTAGCTTCCCACGGGGAGTACTTTGAAGATGACTGTAGTGATATTCAGCCACGAGGTGTGTAGCCCTTTTTCTAGGATGAGTTTGTGAAATTCATTGCCCAACCTCGTATGTCTCAAAAATTCAGTCCCAGCTCCCACACCTCTGTGTGACATTAAAACAGGATTTTATCCTCCCATGAGGATGCAAAAGCAGAATGTAGCCCACTCAAGTGGCAGGTTTCAGTAATGACTGGTGGCACCCTGCCCCAGAGGTTGGACAAACCCTGATGGAACGTGCACAGTCACCTCCTGCAACCACCAACAGGGTCTGAATTCACCTTCCTCAGCAGTCATTGTTTCTCTCAGAAACCCATCATGAAACTTTAATGACTACGATTATAATTCAGAAGCAGAACCCCCAAGTTAAAACACACACGTGGGCGCTCGCGGTGCGTTTCCACGTGGACTGACCCCTTGAAGAACACTGAGGTCTGAGAAAAGGGAGAACAGAGAGGGAAGGCTCCATGCTCCCCTCACAGCCTTTGTTCACAGGCTCCTCCTGGGAACCACTGTGCGTTGAGATGGCAGAGTGCTTCTGTCACCATGGAAACGTGTCATAAACGGTCCAGCTACGCAAGAGCAGGGTCTCCTGGTTGCCACAGGCAATAGTTCCCTAACGGCTTAATTATTTATTCATACTGCAGATTAAAGTGTGTCGTGTGTGATCGTTAGCATTTGCCTTCCACGAAGTTTCTTTCTTCTTTCATCCGAATTTCAATTTCTGAAGACAAATTAATCTCCCAGAACGTTATAAACACAACACACCATCTCCAGCAAGGACTGCTATTTGTTTTATAAAATCGAATGGTGGAAAAATAAAGGGCAGTATCTTCATATTCTGTCTGTACAGGAAGAACAGCATCTCTTTAGCCTGTGCCTCTCACCCTGGGACATTTACATCCAAGTCGGGCATGAGACCTCGAGTCGCTTGGGGCCGTGGGTGGAGGAAGTCTGGAACTTATTTGCCTCCTGAATTTGAGCTATAGGTTTAGGGAGGACAGGGACTGCCCTCCCCGTCTGGTTAGTCTGTCTCCATGGTGACGTGCAGACTGCCAGCACTTATCGGTTCGTTCATTCATTCACTCACTCCTTAAGTCATTCAAGAAGCATTTTTTGAGCATCCAAGATGTGTAAAGCCTAGATAGACTGTGAGGTAGACACAGGACTCACTCAGTGTCGTGACATTTGTCACAGTGCTCTTACAGATAGAGTGGTCTGAGTCCAGGGAGAGAGGTTTGGGTGGATAACATATTTTTATGTGGTTTATAAAGCAGAAGCATTTCCTGCAGGTAACTATGAAGTAAGTGGATTATCTCCCAAAGAAGGAAAGATCAGGTCCATCCCTGGCCACCTGGGAGGTCTCCTAACCTGGTGGTTACGGAGGAGTGAAGAACCCTTTTACCTGACCAGGCAACACCCCAAAGGTTGTCACCTTATCAGTCTCATTGCAGTGAGATGGTGTTTCTGTCCACTGATCCAAGGGAGGGCCTTTGGAGGACAGTCCCCACCATGATTACCTCCTCAGAGCTTGGGCAGGTGAGGCTTACCCATTTTTTTATTTGACTCTCGACCTGACCTTTACACAACATCTTGTACATTTCATACATTTGATTTATGAGCAGGTGCCCCAAATGTGTCCCCCCGCCATGGAAAACACCCACCTCTGAAAAGCATCAGAACAGCCCAGCTCGAATCCAAACCCAATGCCATTGCTCACCCTGACCTCTGTCTGTGTGTCTGCATCATACTTGGGAGGTGGCGGTCCAGGTCTAGTGGCTGAGCAGAGCTCCTGAGCACAGCGCAGGTCACGGTACTTAGCTCCTAATTGAAATTTCACAGTACAATACTAAAGACAAATCCCCAATTGCATCGTCATTTAAGGCGACGTGTTTTCCCAGCCATTTCACTGTGTGTTTGTTCTTGGCTACGTGCTTCTCAGGATTTGCGATTGGATGCCATTGCAATGAAGTCCTTCACTATTTACTGAAGGAGGTTCTAGAATGCCCTTTTCCTCTGTGAGGTGAATCTAACCCAGTAGTCTCCCCCCGATTGTATGTCTGTGGAAGGAAAGGCAACATTTTCATTTCCAGGAGAGATACCAGCTTCTGGCCCTGCCTGCCCCAGACTTCTCCAAACATCTGTGCAAATTGGCTTCCGTAGCTGCTCTCCTAGGCCTGATCCCAATAGGAGATTGTGTAGGAACTCCAGCCACAGGTAAGAAACACTTCCAAGCAGCATTGAAAGAATAATGTTTGGAAACATAAAAGTCTGTAACTAGGACAGATCGCAGCAACAATCCTCTTTTTTATTTATCCTTCTACATCGTCAGTTCCCAAGCAGTGGTATGTGCTTAGGCTACTCAGCGGTAAGTGAAAAATAATCAGTAATGGTGAAAGAAACAAGTGAAGTTTAAAAAAAAAAAAAAGCAAAACCTTAGTCATGGAACCATAAATGATAAGTTTGAATCACCCTTAATGGAGACACTTCAAAATGAGATCACATTGGTGAATGATGATTGGTGAGGCCATGAACCCGCCCCTAAACCGCTCTTCTACCAATCATTACACACAATTTCAGACCAATCCATTTGCGACGTTTCTAGAATTTCCCCAAACATATAAATACATCTGTAGCCGGACTGTATGATCATTTTAGTCATTGACTGAGTAAAAGTAAGTGTGTTGTCTGTAATCATGATTCCTATCAAGTAGCTTTTTTATTTAATGTTTAAATACTTGATCATCAATATTTAACTATGTTACAAAGATTGTAAAATTAATCCTGTGGTTTGTACTTTCAGTGTAGCAATTTTTCTTTCCTTACTTATTACCTGATTTCCACTCTTTTACATTAAGACAGGCACTGAACCAAAGTGTCAGTATTTAAAAGCAACTGTTTTACTGGAAAAACACATGCAAAAGAATGAATCTGAGATGTGAACTCTCACCATATACTAAAATTAACTCAAAATGAATTGAAGATCTTCATCTAAGAACCAAAACAATAAACTGTATAGAAGAAAACATCGGTACTAAACTTATAGACCTAGGACTCAAGGAAGACTTCATGAACCTGTCCTCAAAGGCAAGGGAAGTAAAAGCAAAAATAAATGAATGGGACTATATCAAACTAAAAAGCTTCTGCACAGCAAAAGAAACCATCAACAAGGCAAAGAGACAGCCAACTGAATGGGAGAAAATATTTGCAAATAACATATCAGATATGGGTCTAATATCTAAAATATATAAAGAACTAATAAGACTTAACAACAAAAAAACAAACAACCCAATTAAAAAGTGGGCAGAAGAACTAAACAGACACTTCTCCCACGGAGAAATACAAATGGCCAGCAGACATATGAAAAAATGCTCATCCTCATTAGCTATTAGGGAAATGCAAATCAAAACCACAATGAGATACCACCTCACACCTGTGAGAATGGCTATTATCAACAAGACAAGGAATAACAAGTGCTGGAGAGGATGTGGAGAAAAAGGAACTCTGGTACACTGCTGGTGGGAGTGCAAACTGGTACAACC